>PITA01005563.1:23805-109259 GCA_004023965.1 Spilogale gracilis | reverse complement strand
GGGGAGGGAGTCCGGGCAGCGGGAAAAGAAAGAAAATAAAAGATTTTTAAAAGTCTCCTTGCCTTGCCCCGGGCTTAGCTGTGTTTAGCTTCTTTCTAGCCCCGATTCAGGCCGTAATCTGCTGTTATTCCTCACTCACAGAGCACTTTCGTTTTGGGGTATTTGTTTTCAATGGTTCAGCTCTGCGGGCTTCCTCCCCAACTCCCCTGTCTCTGGGGGCAAGCCTCCAGACCCTCCAATTTGTTTCTACCTTTTGCCGATGTTCTTTGTCTCTCGTGGCGGTCCAGAAGTGGGAAATATCACATTTCAGGCTGGTTTCATGGGTGTTCACGGTGGTCTTGTAGTGGTTTTTTTGCTGGAATTCAGCTCTCTTCAGGGAACTCCCCGAAATGCGGTCACCTGGCCTTCCACCATCTTGACCCCCCCCTTGTTGGTCTTTTTTTAACTGAGTGAGCTGGACTGAATGAAAGTGCCCAGAGTGGGTGAAGGGTGGTGACATTTAGGCCTACCCTTCACTGGCAGGGATTGAGGAAGCTGTGTGTCAAGGGATATGGCTGGGTATCAAAGCCAGGGGGTCCCTGGATGATAGGAGAGGCTGGCACAGCATTGTGTTGATTTCTGGAATTTATTGACAGTGTTGAGGTTGGGTATTCTTCACTTTGAGAAAGATAACTCCAGTTGCATGTGCCATTGGCTGGAGTCAGTGGTATTACCTGCAGGTGTCCACCTGCAAATGTAGGCAGGTACACAGCGCAGAGTAGGTGCTAGGGGTTAAGCATTGAGAGGTGTCTGAGAGAAGAGGGGGGCTTTTCTGCCCTTCTCCTCCCCTTAATATCTGTAGTAGATAGGCTGCTTGGGTCATTTTGCTGCTCTCCAAAAGTTGCATATGCTGAACAAGAACCAACCCAATCAAGAAATGGCTTACAAAAGGCCTTTCTTCCTTTCCAACCTCTAGTGAGTCCTACCTACCAAACCCATAGAGGACCACATCTGCCTACCTCTGAGCTTCCTCTTGCAAGATCCTGGGTTGCTGCCCTAAATTTATTTTCAGGAATAATCTGTAGCTGGCAATATATTTCCCAGACTTAGCTGCAGTTCTCAGCTTGGAGGCATACAGAGTGAGAACCCTTAGAAAATGAAATGGGGTGACAGAAACAAAATGCAAACACAAGAAGTATGAAGTAGATAAAAGGAAGCCTGAATGAAGGTCATTTGATTAATACAGTGCACAAAGGAGTCATGAGTTTCAATGCCTGGGGCTGGCTGGATGCCCAGAGAACAGGCCCGGGGCTGAGCAGAGGAAGACAGGGGGAGAAGGCAGGGTAGGGACTTTGACAGATGTTGGAGCAGCAAACACTGTGGTTGTTTTCAGTGTGTGTGACACTTGGAGGCAGAGGCCCACGTGACAGCTCTTGTGGACTCTGGGCAGGGCTGCACTGAAGAGAGACATAGGGTCTGGGGATGGTGGGGTTGGGATGTGGAGCGGGTAGCAGCAGCCTCTGGTTCTGGTTTCTCCTTGGGCACCTGACAGATGGTACAGGTGTTACGATTACACTGGGCTCCTCACAAGTAGGGCCCACACTGCATGAAGGGTCATGGCCAACTAAGTGACTGCTTCCACTCTCTGGCCTCCAACATGAGTTCTGTGGGGGCGTTGCTCAATGGACCAGAGCTGGCCGCAGACTCCTGCGGGTAAGGGGCATGCTCAGAGCCCTGCTGGGGCCTGCAGGAAGAACATAGCAGGTGTTCTTACCTCCCTCTTCTCTCTCTCCAGTTCTGAATGGATCCTTCTTTGTCTCTCTCACCCATAACACCATGAGCAAACATTATTTGTCTATGCAGTGTGTCCCCAGCTACCAAGCCTGACAACCCCTGTATGGCCGGGTCAGTCTGATTGTACCTCAAGTCAAGTAATCAGCTAATGTGGATGGCAGGTCCCACAGCATCAATTTTCTTTCTTGCCTGCCAGTGATTTTTTTTTTCCCCGACCCTAAACTAGTGCCATCTGACCATTCGTCTTACTTACTTATGTATTCCTGCCCGTGAAAGTGTTATTAAGTCCTGATCACTGCAGTTGAAAAGGGCAGAAAATAACTAAACTGTATTTAATAACAGCCTTCTGGTCTTAGTCTCCTTGGGCTTGTGGACCATCTTGCCAAGGTAACACCTCCCACCCCCGACCAGGAGACCCTGACCTAAAAAGAGCTTCATATATGAAAAGGGAGGTACTGAAAAGCAGGAAGTGGGAACAGGGTTTTTTTCTCCATTGAATTGCTAATGCAAGGCACTGAGCCCTGTACAGAGCAGACGTGCAACCAGTATTTGTTCTGCAAGGAGGGAAGAATGGAGGGTTACTCAACAAATACTCATTTGACCATTTTTTTTTAAAGCTACTTAAAATCTGAGAATCCATTTAGAGAGCCATGACCTTATAGTATGCAATCAAATAAATTGCAGTTTAGTGCAGAAGCTCATAGGGGAAGGGAGGAAAAACCGACTGAGAAGAAATCAGAGAGGGAGACAAAACCATGAGAGACTCTTGACTCTGGGAAACAAAATGAGGGTTGCAGAAAGGGGATAGGTGGTGGGAAGGGGTAACTGGGTGAGGCCACTAAGGAGGGCAATTGCTGTAATGACTACTGAGTGTTATAAGGAAGTGATGAATCGTTGAACACTACATCAGAAGCAATATGTTGTGAATGGATTTAAATAAAAAACAAAGTACATTGTAGGTTAATTAAAGTTTTAAAGTAAAAAAAAATCTTAAAAAGACTAGACGAAACTTGGGGCGCCAGGGTGGCTCAGTTGGTTGAGCGACTGCCTTCGGCTCAGGTCATGATCCCGGAGTCTCGAGATTGAGCCCCGGAGTCTCGAGATTGAGCCCCGCATCGGGCTCCCTGCTCGGTGGGAAGCCTGCTTCTCCCTCTCTCACTCCCCCTGCTTGTGTTCCTTCTCTGGCTGTGTTTCTCTCTGTCAAATAAATAAAATCTTTAAAAAAAAAAAAAAGACTAGGAGAAACCATAGAATATGTTTATTTGATATGAAGAAAGGATTTTCTAAGCTTAAGGCAGTGAATGGAATTACAAAAGATTAATCAATTAAACTAATCAAAACTTCTGTATTAAAAAGAAGAATGAAAAAGAAAAATGAGAGGTAAATTTGAAATAGTATTTGAAAAAATACTGTTGAGGTTGTAGGGGATTTGTAATTAATATGTCTTTCCCTTTTAAGTTTGGAACCATTTTGGAGCAAAGAAATTAGATCAAGAGTTCAAAATGTCACTTTATTGCAGATTAAAAAAAAGTAGACTGGTTATATTTGAGTGTAGCAGGTTTCCTAATACTTTATCCCAGAAAGAAAGCTGCCTGCCTCATCACAGGCAGGACAGGATGGCTATGGACCGCTCCAGGGTGGGGGGCAGAGCCTGCCTTGGTCAGTTTCTACCATGGTAGAGAGCAGACTGATTAGAGAGAACGAGAGCGAGAGACTCAGAGACACAGGAGAGATCAGAGCAGAGGAGGAGCTGAAAAGACTGTTCCTTCTCTGACTCCTAAGTCTTGAACTCCAGTCATGTGAGTCAAGGGGTGGAAAAGAGCCATGACTGATGCTCTAGGAGAGGGTTTCTGAAGTTTTTGGTACAATGAGCCACACTGGCAGTCTGATGAGGACTTTGGGCTCTCTTTTTAGATTGAATTCCATAAAAGACACCGAATGAAAAAAGAAACCTACTGTGCTGAAAGTCAGTCACAAAAAATATCTCAAAATGTTTGTGGTATGTAAAATATATTAGCCCACTAAATATCATTATCTAAATCACTAAATTTAGATCACTAAATCACTATTTAAATCAATAAATTATCGTCACTACATATCACAATCTAGTGGCAGATCTAATAACCACTATAATTTTGTGTCGTCGCCGCCGGAGGAGCCAGCCTCGGCGGAGTTGTGGGTCCCGAACTGCGGGCGAAATAATGACATGAACACGGAAATCTAATGCAAGCTGACAGACCCAAAGTCAGTCAGGAGAGACCTATGAAGCAGGCTCAGGCTCACGCTCTCGCTTTTTAGCTTTGGCTTTCTAGCTCTAGCTCTCTAGCTCTGGCTTTGGCCCTCTTGCTCTACTTCTCTCTCCTCTTCTGTCTCTCTACTCTCTGTCTGCTTCTCTTTCTGCTGCTTTCTTTGCTTCTCTGTTTCTGTCTCTCTTTGCAGGCTCTCTCGCTGTTTGCCAGCTCTCCCCCTCACTCCTCTAAGGCTCTCTTGCTACTTCTGCCTTCAGTCTCTCTCTTGCTGCCTCCTCGCAGGCCCTCTGCCTTTGTCTCTCTTGACTGACAGGGGCCCCAGTCTTTTATTATTTAAAAGTGAGGAAGTTGGGTGGTGCAGTTAAATCTTTAACTGCTTTTGCACCCGCCCTAGAGACAGGATTAGAATTGTTACTGCAGGGTACAGAGTGAGTGCTTAAACTCACAGAATTTGAGACCATTGAGGCACAGGGATCAGGAAATACAGATAAGAGATACAGAGATATGATTACCGAGAGGAGGAGTAAATGTTACTATATGTCTTGGATAAGCACACAAAGGACATATTGCCCTGACCCACAGGATATGTGGCTTTCTGGATTCTAGGTGGGGGAAAGCCCGGAGGGGCTTTCATTCACATTCACAGGTACCTCCACCAAAGTTTTCCGGTGGCTTGGGCATGGCGGGAGGGGCAGATCAAGCACTGTCCCCGACAATTTTGAGGTGGTGATAAGTTATATTTTGATATGTGCGTATGATGTAAAATATCTATGGTTTTTATTGATGGCGAAGTTGCAGGTACTGCTCATATGTGCATGTGGCTGGCTGCCTACATTAAGAGTTGAAAGAATCCTAGTTTCAAGTAAAGGATAAAAATAAGTAAAGATACACTTTTTTTTTCCACTTAAATTCAAAGACACTGCTCCCCCACCTCCTTCCACATTTGTCCCCAGACCTAAAGGCCTCAGGTAAAGAATCCTTTCTCTAAAGGAGGTCCCTCCGTCTGGGTCAGGAAATCAAAAGTTCTCCTCAAATATTAAAAATATAGAAGTCTCATACAAATTAACAGGAAGGGACCAAGAGATTGGTGGGCCGAGAACATGATGAATACAGACAATGGTAAAACTTGACCAAAAAAATTCAACTTCAGAACAAAGTAACAGAAATGCAATATTTTGGCCCATTAAATTAGGCAGAATAAGACATGTACCCACAGAAATACAGTTCTGCCAAATTCTGACTATTCTCACTGCTCTTTGAATTAAAACTTGGTATAGTTGTTTTGAAAAACAAGTCTTAAATTAGTCACGTTTTTGGAACCAACTTAATTTATTAAACTTTTGCCTTTAATGGCTAAGCACTAAGATTTTTCTCAGATAACTAAAACCACTCAAATTTTAAAGGACCCATTGGGTTGTATATCCCACCAACTCCTTTCATCGCTAGCAAACCAAATATTTTCCAGTCCACGAATCATAAATATAATAAAACCCACTATTTCCCATTGTGTATGCCTGAACCTGATGGGATCTTATCCTGTATCCTTAAATCTGCCAAACTTATTGGAGGAATGGCAGGTTGTCTTGGAGAGTGGTATTTGGGAGTGATCACTCATTTTATGTGTCACCTTGACTGGGCTATGGGAAGCCCAGATAGCAGATGAAACATGATGTGTCTCTGGAAGAGGTTACCATCAGAATTAGTCATCAGCAGAATGAATAAAGAAGATGGTCTTCACCAATGCAGGTGAGCATCATCTGACACTCTGAAGGCCTGAATACAACAAAAAGGCAGAAGAAGCATGCAGTTGCTTTCTCCGTCTTTTCCGCCCTTGGACGCTGGTATTCCTAGTTCTCAGGCTTTTAGATAGATGGTCTTTGGACTCACTGAATTATACTATTGGGTCTCCACATTCTATAGTCTGTAGATAGCAGATTATGGGCCTCCAAAACCACATAAGCCAATTCCTGTAATAAATCAATAATTATCTATCATATATATCATTATATATATAATGTAATAGAATAATTATATATATTAACCGTATGTGTGCAATTATATAATTATATATGAATATTGTCAGGGATGGTGTGTGATCTGCCCCTCCCACCATGCCCAAGCCACCAGAAACTTTGGTGGAGGTACCTGTGAATGTGAATGAAAGCCCCTCCGGGCTTTCCCCCACCTAGAATCCAGAAAGCCACATATCCTGTGGGTCAGGGCAATATGTCCTTTGTGTGCTTATCCAAGACATATAGTTCCATTTACTCCTCCTCTCGGTAATCATATCTCTGTATCTCTTATCTGTATTTCCTGATCCCTGTGCCTCAATGGTCTCAAAATCTGTGAGTTTAAGCACTCACTCTGTACCCTGCAGTAACAATTCTAATCCTTCTCTAGGGCGGGTGCAAAAGCAGTTAAAGATTTAACTGCACCACCCAACTTCCTCACTTTTGAATAATAAAAAACTGGGACCCTTGACAGTCAAGAGAGACAGAAGCTAAGCGAGACAGAGACAGGCAGGGGCAGCAAGAGAGCCTGCAAATAGCAATTGAGCCTGCAAAAGAGAGACAGAAGCAAAGAGAGACAAAGCAAAAGGCAGAGGCAGCGAGAGAGCCTGCGAGGAGAGAGCAAGGGAGCCTGCAAAGAGAGACAGAAGCAAAGCAAGAGGGCCAAAGCCAGAGCTAGAGAGCTAGAGCTAGAAAGCCAATGCTAAAAAGCCATAGCGTAAGCCTGAGCCTGCTTCATAGGTCTCTCCTGACTGACCTCGGGTCTGTCAGCTTGCATCAGATTTCCGTGTCCGTGTCATTATTTCGCCCGCCAGACATCCCGCGGCTCAGGACCCACATCTCTGAGGCTGGTCCCCGGCGGTAACAGAATATATATTCATATATTATATATATTCATATATTATCTCCAATTGGTTCTGTTTCTCTCAAAGAACCTTGGTTAATACATTTTGTATAGATATTTTGGCACAATATTAGTGGCTAATATTCAATTTTGTCCAGACGGTTTTCTTTGTTTACATTTTTACTATTGTCTTTGTTTTTCCTTTGGTCAATCTGCCAGTCCATAAGTCCTTTGCCTTGATCTTGGCATCATTGATTTAATACATTTTTCTTAAACACCCATTATGGGCCAGGAATTGTGCTAGGTGTTAGTGACTCAATGGGAAACAACACTGACTCCATTCTTGCCCTGAGGGAGCTTATAATTTCTTGCAGAGGTCAACAAACTACTATTCACAGTTCCAAATCCAGCCTGCCATCTGTTTTTGTACAACCTGTAAGCTAAAATGTTTTGTACATTTTAAAATGCAATAGAAATCAAAAGAAGACTATTTTATGACACCTCCACATTAAACAAAATTCAAGTGTTAGTGTCCAAGAGAAAGTTTTGCTGGAATGCATCACACTAAGTTGTGTATTTATGGGGGCTTCTGTGCTGCAACAGCGAAGTTGAGTTATTGCAGCAGAAACTGTATGGCACAAACATGAAATATTTACTCTCTGACTGTTTGCAGGAGAAGTTTGAAGATTCCACAATAGTGGGATAGATAGGAAGGTACCAAGTAATCAAATAATTAATAAAATAATAGTAGCATGTAGCAAGTGATATGAAGGGGGAAATGAGGTCAGAATGGAGAACACCAGGAGCATAGTGTGGAGAGGGTGGTCACAGAAGGCTTTAGGTGGAAGTGACACTGAAGCTGAGTTGGGCAAGGGGAGTAGGATCTGGCGAGGGGAAGCTCGGCTCCAGGCAGTTGAGATAGGGTGGGTGATGGCAAAGGGACTGCTGTGGGTGAGATCCTCGTGTATTTGGGAACAGTAGAGCCATCGGAACTGGAGAGTGATGACTGGAGATGGGTACATAGGTACGTGGGGACCACTGAAGAACTTTAAGCAAGGAGATGACCTGGTTTGGCTTGTGTTTTTATCAAACATCACTCCAGCTTCTCTGTGGAGAATAGATTGCAAGAAAAAAATGAGAAGGGGAGAATGTTCAAAAAGTTACTGCATTCTCCAAAAGGCCCTCTCTCACACCTGCCTTCCTCCTGTCAGCTTGACTATGACGAACTCCATAAACCAGCCAAGAACAGGCACTTCAGGTTCTTGCAAGGTTTTGCAGTTATTCTTTTGAAAGTTAGTTATCAATGAGGTTTAGATGTGTAGAATAGCAACTGATAAAATTTCTGAAGAAGCATGAGTTAGATGTCAGGTGTTCTTCTAATAAAAACTTATTGAAGGATATTTTCTCGCTAAAAGTACAGTTTTCAAATATGGTGCAATAGAATATGGAAGAGTGTTGCTAGAAATCGTAGCTGGTGGTAGACACTTTCTCCTCCTGGCAAGTGGTATAACATTTCTCTGAAGTAGAGAGCCATATTGCGGAGGAAGACAAGGTCAGCACTGATAGCTGAACATGTGTTCATGAGAAGTTAACAATCTGAGCTCAATGCCACTGAGGAGACAGAAGGAGTGTTTGGGGAGGATAAAATAGAGACAGAGAAACATAACTGGAGACTGGTGAGGAATTTCTGGAAAAGGATTAGCCTGAAGACTTTTAAGAACTCTGGTATCTATTCTTCCTATCTTATTTTTTGAAATGCTGCCATGTTAAAACCTTCCATTTCCCCAAAACCTTTAATGAAAGTCTTATAAAGGCACACAGACTTGGGTTGGTGGTTTTCTAGAAGTAATCATGGTGCTATTCACAAAGTATGAGATAACACAGGAGAGCAACTACATGTCTAGGGTGGCCAGATGACCTAGAAAATGAAGTGGTTTGGTAAAAGCAGAAATTCAAAGCCACATCAATGAGGAGAATCTTGCTCCAAGAAATGTAAGAATCCTAGGGAAGACCAAGTGAGGTAACAATTTTCTTACCACAAGTAATAGGGATTTTAAGGTAATTTCATTTGACAGTTTAAGGACAGTGTGGCTCCTGCTTACATGTGCTTGACAAATCATCTTGTTCTATCTTCCCATTAATCTATAATTTACATAAAGTCAAGTAATGTGTTCATTTTAGAGACCAGGAAGAACAGCCAAGAGAACGTACATGACATCCAAAAGCCCTGACATTGGCAGGAATAGAACCCCTTTTGTTCCTCTGGCCACTGGGGTCCTTGAGGAAGCTTGTATCTCTAGCTACTTGGTGGATGAGAGCCAAGGTCAAAGAAAATCAGAAAGGAACAAAAGTAAGTGTTTGTGGAAAAACACAATCTAGCATTTATAGGAAGTATTTGCTTCCTCCTGTATCTTGCCCTTTCTGAATTTGGTATTTTCCTGAAAGAAACAGTTCTATTTTTGGAACACACACACACACACACACACACACACACACACACACACACACACGGGCCAGATTTTGCTGAACCTTTTTCAGGAAACACCAATCTGTTTCTGGGCCTCACACACCAATCAGAAAGCTTGAAGCTGGAGCCAAAGCATCCATATTTCTGTAGTGTCTTCCAGTCATCTCTATGCCTACTGGAAAGACACAGTCAAAAGCATAATGAAGGTAGGGTATTTCTGTAATTTAAGAAATATTGGGCAATTTATTGAGCACCCAAATAGAAGCCCGCCTAAATCTGCAAACACAAGAAGTTATGAAGTGTTTAGTGAGTTCAATCTCATGAAGAGTTTCTCAAAGGAGACCTCCTACTTTTATAATCTTAGGGCTCATTGAAAGTCTCTTGGAGACTAGAGTAGGCCTAATATTATCCAAGGACCTAAGCCAATGGCCTCAGCTGTGGGGTAATTGGGTGCAGTGATGTGGATGACCTGCCAGGATCATCTCCAGGGCCTTGCCGGGGATGGCCAACAAGAACTGAACCACCTTACTTACTCTTTACTATGGTATAATTAAAGTTCTTATTCTACCAAAAATTTCTGTTAGAGCCCCTCTCTTCCCATGTATCTTGGATGAAATCCTGAGCTAGACTCCTGGTAGACCTTGGAGCAGGCTACAGAAGAGGGCACAAAGCCCTCCTTTCACAGATTCATAGAATTGGGAACCAATGGGAGGGTGAGCAATTCAGCCTGGCTGTCCTGATCCTGCTTTTCACCATTTTGCTAGCTTCAAAAGTGTTTTCTTCTTCCTTCTCTCTTAAAATACAAGAATGGATGAGTAATTTTATATAAAGCCTCTTGACTTTCTTGAAGAAAAAGTACCATATGAATATAAAAGTGAATGTGCTAGACATCTATCAAAGCTCAAAGCAAAGAAAGTCTCCGACTGGGAAGAAACTTGCAAAATATAATTTCACACCTCAAAGTGAAAACCTTGTACAAATGACTATGTGGCATTTTTTTTTTTTGAGGTCAAGAGATCCCTGTTAAGTCTACAGGTCCCACTGAACAATCAGTCCCTGTGCAGTGATTAATAGTTTGCAAAGCACAATCATATACATGA
This sequence comes from Spilogale gracilis, assembly GCA_004023965.1. Classification (NCBI taxonomy): domain Eukaryota; kingdom Metazoa; phylum Chordata; class Mammalia; order Carnivora; family Mephitidae; genus Spilogale; species Spilogale gracilis. The sequence goes on along the minus strand of PITA01005563.1, from coordinate 98,817 downwards.
CCTCATTTCCCATAAATAAGACATGCACATGAAACAGAAACATTGTAAGATAATATCTATTCTTACCATCATTTAAAATAAAGGGAACCTAAGACTTAGAGTGAATTTTACTCAAGTTCCTATAGCTGTTAAGGGGTGGAATCAGTAACTGAATCTAGATCCAAGCCATTTCCACTACATGGGATCACTTCCTTTGAAAGCTAAGTATCCCTCTCCTCTCCAGTTTCCTTTTTTTGTAATGAATACTTCATCAAAGAATGATTCCTTACCTCTTCATGGAGGAATCAGCACTTTGGATCACAGAACCAATCTACAGACACCCACCAGTGTAGTAGGTAGTTACTTTTAAGATGACTTAAGTCTCATCCTCCAGATCCAAAATAATCCTTCTTCTCAAAGATTCAAAGTAAAGTAAGTTTAAATTCTAGGTCACCAGAAAAAACTTTAGGGCACCTGGTTGTCTCATTTGGCTAGCAACTGCCTTTGACTCAGGTTATGATCCTGGAGTCCCAGGATCGAGTCCCATATTGGGTTCCCTGTTTAGCAGGGAGTCTGCTTTTTCCTCTGACCCTCCCCCTTTTCAGGTTCTCTCTTTTTCTCAATCTCTCTCTCTAATAAATAAATACAATCCTTTCAAAAAAGGGAAAACTTTAGAAAAACTTTCTTTTAGATGACTACTTCTTAGATATACTGTAGTTAGTTATGATTTATTGTCCCTTCCTGTGCTAAACACTAACACTTCTATATAAGTTCCCTCACTCTACGCTTTTATTTTTTGAATACCTGAAAAGTTGCAAGCATACTTGTAATTGCTGCAGATTTAGTAGTGAACAAAATAGTCAACCTCAGCCCTCCATGGGGTGAGTAGGGGACAGAAAATATTCAAAATAAACAAGTAATATGTTAGGGGGTGGTAAGAGCTGTGGATATCTGTGAAGTCCTCAGGAGGGAGGGTGATGTAGGGGTGGCCATGCGATATTGCTGTGGGCGTATGTTTGGGAAGGTCTCTGACTTGAGCAGCTCACTCAAGGACATGGGGGTGTAAACCATAGGGTTATCCGGGGACAGAGTTTTTTAAGGAGAGAGAAGAGAGTATGAATGCCCTTGGGAGAGAATGCTGGGTGTGAGAAACATCTAGTAGAACTGCATGGCTTGAGCAGGAGGAACAAGGGAAGACAGGTAGAAGAGAAGAGAGGGAAGAGGCATGGAGGAGAGGTTCAGAGGACTTAGAAGCCATTGTCTGAACATGGGTTTCTAGTGACTCTTCACAAAGAAGCCTAATTACCTGTATTTTCAAGTTAAAAAGACATGTGCAGGGAAGTTTCATACTTATGGGGTGATCAGGGGTTTAAATCTAGAATTTCTGATTCTAAACTTTGCTTTGGTTCTCTTTTCTCCCTATCTCGAGGATCCTTCTTCTCCTGCAGTCCTGAGTAAAGACTTTAGACAAATAGCTATGTTCACTAGCTAGTTTATAGCTTGTTTATAAATCTTGATACACATTTCTATAGAGTCAACATTAAGAAAAAAATCATATTGGGCATGTAATGAGAGGCAAATTACATTCTAAGATGTTGCATTTATTGAGTTGGATTTGTAATCTAGACAATCTAATGCTTTGTCTGTAACAAGAAGAAAAAAGGCAGAAGAAAGGAAGCTGTGGCTACAAGTCTTGGAAATGCTGAACAAGGGCACATTGAACAACCAGAGATCAAAGAGGCCAGTGAAAATGCAGCCAGCTTGAAAAGGCAGGCCAGTCCCCTTAAGATAAGATGGAGATGTTCTGCACCCGTTATCTAGAAAATCTTCTGAAATGCAGAGTGAAAATGCTGTCCTATGCTCTCGGTCAAGTCCCTTTGGCAATGGCTATAGGAGGTGGAAAGGCTCAAATCTATCTCATGTTACTTCAGCATTATAATAAACATGGTTGGTGAGTCATGATATGACATGACATGACGTCCTAAAATCATTGTCCCTACAATCATATTTTCTGATGACTCCTGGTACTCTTGTACATACTTTCTGGAGCTCCTTTCACTTGGTGTCTACACATTCATGTTTTGATTTCTGTGCTGTGTGATATCATTCACACCAGATTCATCCTTCATACCAGTTGCCTGCACCGTTAGGTATGGCCCCCCTGTAGATCCAGGCCAAATAATCCATCTCATGTGGAAACAAATGAACGGTATATAGCTTATGGACCCATGCAGGCACCATGGATATTTAGAAGACAAGTCTCACTCCCTTCAATGGAGCAACTTAATAAAATCTTACTTACTGTAGCATCAGCTCTCAGAAATCATGGTGCTCTGAAGAATTCCAAGATATCTCCTGGAATTCTAATGGAATGCCATTAGAACAGATTATTTCTGGAAGTTCTATATGTTCTCATCCAGCTATCACCCACCCATCCATCCATCCATTCATCTGGCTTCCTGATAGCTATCCTTCACATGCAGAAGCCAAGTGATTTCTGAGAGCATATCCCTGGTGGGATTCCCTAACCAGAGCAAATGTGGATGGCAATCTCAGGCTGATGAGGACAGCTAAATGAAAGTTGACAGTCCGGGGGATAAAAGGTGCCATTCTAGTGGGGACATCAGGGTGCTGCTGAAGAATGTGTCCTGATAGATACTGACCAACACTCATGGAGTCCTGCCTGTGAAAGCATGACTGGGGATGTAATTGTTTATGGTGATCTGTTATCACACTATGTATTTCTGTGGTTATCTGTTATATTGTTTTTTCTTCCATTTCTCATTTTGGTTTTTGAGTCTTCTCTTTTTTCTTAGTTAATGTAGTTGAGGCACTACCAATTTTGTTTATTTTATTTTTTGGAAAAACTGGTCATTACTTTCAATGTTATCTTATTGTTTGTTCTGGCCTTTATTTATTTCTGATTTTTCTCTGCTATTTCCTCCCCCTACACAATTTTGGCTGTTTCTTCTTTTACTAATGTGGTATGACATTATGTTGTTTATTTGAACTTTTTTTCTTTTTCTTTCTTTTTTTAATATTCTGTTACTTATTTGAGAGAGAGAGGGAGAGAAAGAGAGCGAGAGCACAGGCAGCAGGGAAGGGCAGGGAAAGGGGCAAGGGGGAGAAGTAGACTCCCCACTGTGCAGGGAGCCCAATGTGGGGCTTGATCCCAGGACTCCAGGATCATGACCTGAGCCAAAGGCAGATGCTTAACCGACTGAGCCACCCAGGCGCCCTTGAACTTTTTTCTTAATACAAGCATTTATAGCATAAATTTTACTCTAACACCTCCTTTTGCTGCATCTCATAGGTTTTTGAATATTGTATTCTGTCTTGAGACATATTTTGATTGCCATTTAATTTTTTATTTTGCCCATTTCTTGTGCAATAGTATATGTTTAATATTTACATATTAAATACTTAATATTTACAATGTAGATTTTCCGCCTTTGCTTTATTTTTGATCTTTACTTTTGTACCATTGTGGTTGGAAAATACTTTGTATGATTTCAGTCTTCTTAAATGTGCTAATATTTGTTATGTCTCTTTTTATGAGATTTAACCAGGGAATTCCTCTGTGTGTACTTGAAGAAAATGTGTATTCTAATTTTCTTGGATGGAATCTTTTATATATATATGTTTTAGACCATGTATTCTGAAGTATGCTTCAAGTAAAAAATGTTCTTTTTGAAAATAAAAATACCTTTGACTGAGGGAACTCATTTAAGATAAAGCATACCAGGGGTACCTAGCTGGTTCAGTTGGTAGAGCATGTGACTCTTGATCTCGGGATAGTGAGTTTGATCCCCATGTTGGGTGTAGAGATTACTTAAAAATAAAATCTTAAAATAAATAAATAAATAAAATAAAATAAAGCATCCCAGAGAAGAGAGGGGTCAGGGACGCATGAAATAGGTGAAGGGGTTAAGACTACACTTATTATGATTACTGAGTAATGATGTATAGAATTGTTGAATCACTGTATTGTACACCTGAAACTAATATAACACTGTATGTTAACTATACTGGAATTAAAATAAAAAGTTAATTAAACAAACAAAAATAAATAAAATCGTTTCTGTGACATTAAAAAAGAAAAAAAGAAAAATGATCTAGACCAGAAATTCTTACCCTGGGTCTGTAGATTTGGAGTCCATGGGTCCATGAGGGATTGGAAGAGCCAAGAGAAATTCAAAACAAGGATGGACATATGTAAAAGCACGCCTTTATGTTGTTTTGAGAGAGGGGTCAAGGTTGTCAAAGGGACCTCCAGAGGGCTCCTACACAAAAATATATTAAGAAGCACCAATCCCCATGCTTCGTTCATTGAGTTTCTTTAAACATCACCAAGAGCTGATTTTGTTGTAGGTGTGAAAATCTAATACCTAGATTTGGACTTGGGAGACCTCTTCCACAGATCTTCTCCTTACATCCGTTGGCAACTTTTCATTTCTGTCTTAACTTAATTCCATTCATTGACGGCAATGTAATCCTATGGGGAAGGGGTTATTTAAAGATTGTTGGAAAGGTGACTAGATATTAGCATCTTATCTAGAACTTCTCTATCATTCATTGTCATCATAAATATTCATAAGCACTGGGGCACTGGAGACACTTTGACAGAAGAGGGAGGCATAAGAAAATAGGAGGACTGTGTAGCTGTGAAATCAGAGTATAGAATTTCCCTTTCAAGGGTCAGTAATTTTAACTCATCTCAACCAGGCCTTTTTAGCTAATCTTCTCTGGTGTTTCTTTGTTTTTTTTTTTTGTTGTTGCAGTCTCTGCATTTCATTTATGGTTTACCTGTCTTTCCCCACTTCGGATTTTGATACCCTCAAGGTCATGTCTCTTTTGTGCCAAGCACTGCCCTTAAATTCATGAAACCAAATAGACTTGTTTTCTGCCTCCATAGAGTTTACAAGCTAATGTTCCAAAAAATGTTGTTATTTGGACCCCTGGGTGCTTTAGTTGTTAAGTGTCTGCCTTTGGCTCAGGTCATGGTCCTGAAGTCCAGGGATCAAGCCCCGCATCCGGCTCCTTGCTGGGTGGAGAGCCTGCTTCTCCCTCTCTCACTCCCCCTGCTTGTGTTCCCTCCCCAGCGGTGTTTCTCTCTGTCAAATAAATAAATACAATCTGAAAAAAAGGTTGTTATTTGAAACTGAATATTAAACTGACAATATACAAATATTTGTTTTATTATTATTAATAATAGAAAGATTGCCAGAGATTCCAACCATAATATTGGTTTAACATCTTGTTTTAATTAATTCAGCTGAAAACCAAAAAGAATTAAAATAATTTACTGATCAAGGAGACAAATAGAGGGCCATTTTTTATAATTATTCACTTACAGAAACAGTGAAAAATATTAAAATGTTATGACCCTTATAACCAAATTTCAAGATAATATTATATACTAGGAGACTAAAAACAAAGTAGATTTTCTTTGATTTATTCTTTAATTGAGGCAGAATAAAATGGAAAATAAACAGTGGAAGAAAATACTGTCTAGGATACCTATGAAAGTAAGAAAGTGAAAGCAAATAAAAATATCCATTCAAATAAAATCATCAACCACTACATTTGTGTAATGAAAACTGCATGACTTTAGACAAGTTACTTAAAAACTCTAAGCTTCAATTTTCTCATCTGTAGAATCATGACAATAATATTTCCTTACAGTATTTTTAAAGAATACATTTTTAAAAATTAAATTACAGTGTATGCATTGGTAAGTAGTTACTATTTAAATAAGAATACATATGCCATAACAAAATACCTTGACAAGAGTAGTAAATGTTTTAAAGTATTATAATTATTACACGTTACATTTTTGCTTAAAACATCAGTAAAAAAGGTAACTCTGTAGGACCCAAGATTTATTATTGTTCTTAGAAATAAACAATAGCCCTTCAAAGCACCTGTAACAAATTATACACAAGGCCATTTTTTTAAGTTTTGTTATGATTTTCTGATGGAATCTTTGTCTTTGGGGATTGTGGTTAATCATTTGCCTCATACTTGCATCTCCCCCGATGATCAGGGTCCAGGAGTAAACATAGAAAACAAGTGATTAAGGGAGACAAAGGGGAGGCTGGATGGGCTCTGCCTTCAGGGGACATGTCTGTGCTTTTGTGTGCCATTTAGAGAATGATATTAAAGAATGGAAGCTGATAGAATTCACAGGGCAGACCTGCCACACAGCCCGCAGAGACCCCGTCTGGCTACTGTCACAGAGTGTGGCAGAGGGGAGGGCCCTACTTCGCAGGACTTGGTGAAGTGGTGACTGTCATCCCCATCACTACTGTTTCGAGGAATAACTTCCCCGTGGCGTAACCTTGCAAAAGCCTGTCTTGTTCATAACAATATCCCTGAATTCTACTGCAGTGCTCAGCATAGAGTAGGTCTCAATAAATAGCTATTGAGTGCACCTGGGTGACTCAGTCGTTTAAGCGTCTGCCTTTGGCTCAGGTCATGATCTCAGGGTCCTGGGATCGAGGCCCGCATCGGGCTTTCTGCTCGGCAGGGAGCCTGCTTCCTCCTTTCTCTCTGCCTGCCTCTGCCTGCTTGTGATCTCTCTCTGTCAAATAAATAAATGAAATCCTTAAAAAAAAGATTTAAAATAATATATCTTTTGTGTGTATTACACATGACTCAGCTTTTATGTAATTATTTGGTTCAAGTAGATGGCGGTCAGGCAGTTCTAGGTTCTGCAACTTGCCATTCTGTAGGCTAGGGCAAGTAACTCTGGGCTACAATTTTTTCATAGGTAGGATGAGAATCCTCAAGTTTGCAGAGAAGGGGAAGAGGCTGAGCCAGGAGAGTTTCCCAGGGAAGCCCTGGACTGATCCTGCAGGGGAGCTCCAGAGGACAAGTAATCCTGAGCCCATAGTCATTGCCTGGAAGGGGTGGGAGAATGCACATTACCAGGCTCCAGTTACCTGTTGTCAGTCCCCTGAAAATGAGCTATAAGTGCCTCATTTAGACTCCTGTGCATATACACGCTGGGAAGGAAAACTGAGAAGTAGTAAGAGGAGCTTAAGAGGACTTGAGCAGAGCCCCTCGGTGTCAGCTTTTGTCTGCTTTGAAGGTTAGGTGGTGCATGCATACAAAATCCTTAGGATAGAGTCTGGCACAGAGTAGGCATGTATTAGATGTTTGCTACTGTAATTCATAATTTTATTATCTTCTCCACAGTATTAGAGTCCTCTTCCCACAGCTTGCCAGGCAGAGCTTACAGGCCCAAATGATTTTGGGTGATGCAGGTTAGAGAAGGTGATGGGAGGAAGACCAGGAACACCTGTGCCATCAAACGTAAGGCATTTAAAATTGAGTGTTTACAAAACACTGTGCGCCCAAAGTCATCCAAACCAAAACAAAAAACACATCTGGCTGGTAGCTGGCCAGTTTCTTTTTTTTTTTTTTTTTTTTTTTTAGCTGGCCAGTTTCTTATGGCTTGTTCTAAACCTTTCTCACAGTCCCTCCCTTTCATGCACCCCACCCCTGTCTCAGGAGGAAAGGACACCCTCTGGCTGTGTGCTTGCTGAGGCGTGCTCCCTGATGCGCTTCTTAGAAGCTAGGAGATCCTGGAATGAGTTTTCCTGGGCGCTCTGTCCTCTCCGTCCTGACCTCAGCAACTTCTGGTGAACTCCTCCCCCTTGTGAGGATCATGAACTTCATGAATCTGTGGGTGCTGTGGTCTGCTCGCCTTACTGTGATCTCTCGTCTGGACCGGGGTCTGCGGTGACATGACCCAATGAGAGTGAGATTTGTTTTTTGCTTATTCAAGGGGGTATTTATTAAGCACTACCAAGTTCTACACTAGGTGTTAGGGATCCTAACAAGAAACTGAATGTGTGTGTGTGTGTGTGTGTGTGTGTGTGTGTGTCTGTGTGTGTGTGTCTGTGTGTGTGTGTGAGAGAGAGAGAGAGAGAGAGAGAGAGAGACAGCAACACAGAGAATTTCTTTCAGTTTAAAATCTGGTTCAGAAGATCCCCTTGCTTCTCTTGGAGGAAATATAAAAGTCAGGAATAAACCAAAATTGCTTATATATCCATCTACCCTCCTCCTGGGTCATTTGATTCACCCAATTCCTAACACACCCTCTGTCCTCACAATGACGCTGGCCTGATAGACTGACCATTCAACCTTTACCTGCTGTGGGTACAGCTCTGTGCTTAGTGGTTCAAGGTGGGGATTTGTGTGCCAGAGAAAAATGAGACAGTGTCCTGGGGAAACAGGAAAAACATGCATTCAAAAGACCATCAGAGACCTAGACCATCATAACGAATGTTAACTTGTAAAGGTGAGACCATAGGTAAGTGCTGGAGGTGAGAGAAGACAGATGACAGAGGACATGAGATCAGGAAAACTCTAGGGTTGTAGCCTGCCTCTTCTCTCACCTATCTTGTATATTAAACTTCTTTTATTTCTATTTTATATTACATTAACATCCTTTTCATGGTTAAAATTTAATCTGTGTTCATCATAGAAAACTTGAAAGAAAATTTAAAACTGTGCATAATCCTATTACCTAGATAGGGCCACAATTAGCATTTGGGTATTTTCTTTTCCTTCTAGACACACACATTTTTATTTTGCTGGGACAATTCTATTTTGAAATTAACCTTTTTTTTTTTCCATTCATACTTTATCCTTGAACTTTTCCCCATGTCATTTAGGACTCTCATATAACATACTTCTTAATGGCTATATACTATTTTGTCACACTGATGAATTATAATTTATTTAAGCAAACTCTTATCTCCTCCTCAAGATTTCTCCTTATCTCATATTCCAACTAAAGCCAGACTTTAAAAGCCACTCAAGGGCCCCAGAAGCCAGTCATAGATGGTTTGCTCTACTCCTTCCCAAGAACTGCAAGAGAGACAGTTGTCATGTTCTATTTCCATGGCCACAAAAGTGACACCTGAGCGGGAGGTTACTACAGAGCTGGAACAGAAGCAGAGGCAGGGTAGGTGGGCGGCAGGGTGGGTTTGGGATGAAAGGATTTCCAGGGGCCCGGTTGAGAGAGCATGAAAACATTCTCTTACAGGCTGCTTTCAGAAAGCAAAAGATACCAGCCCAACTCCCAGGGTTGTTTTGAAAGGCAAGGCGAATGGCACATTTGAGAACTGAATTTGGCTCCATTTGTTCAAGGGAAGGTGGGTGGCTTTCAGCTGCCTAGGAAACAGGCTTTGAATATGTGCTTCCTGGAATTCTTTATGCTTCTCTCCTGAAAGGGTTCCTAGTGTTCCTGATAAAGGAATCTTATTATTTGGCATTTGCAGGCTGCCTCATTTGGGCAACATTCTGCTCAATTCTTTGTGTTTGTGAGCTCTTATAAGACCCCGTGTCTCCTCTGTGCAAGGCCAGAATTCTTCCTTTTCCCTGCCTCTGTTCCCTTCACCCTCTCTGCCTCACTCCAACCTACCAACCTTGTGCATACTTTTATTTCATCATGAATCTGAAAGCTGAAACTGTAGCACGAGTTAGGTTAGGCTACACACGGCACATGAGCTTCCATGCTTTGGGATGATGCTTCAGAGGGTAAATGGCATGGGCGGGTATGGGTGCTGCATTAGAAACAGATGTCACCATGATTGGCTGAACGTTGACCATGACACAGAACACATGGTCAAGACCAGCAAGAACTTCCAGGAAAATAAGCAGAAATCAACTTTGGCCTGTCCTTTTACTTCACCCAGATCTCAAGTGTACAACACTAAGGGGCTGGTAGAAGAAGATCTAGAAAGAATAACTTCCTTCTTCATTTGCTCATTTGTTCTTTCAATCTAAAATAAGCATCTGTTTCAGTATTGTTCACCCAGGGGAATCCGCGTAACCATGGGATACACTGCAGTTCAATCTGACATCTTATGAGAGTGTCCGGGAAACCATTGGGTACACTTTAGGCATTTTATACATATTAATGAGAGATAACATATTCTGAGCTTTCTATTCACCCAAGCACTACTCAAGCATTTTATATATAATAACATAGTTAACAATTGAAACAATATTCGGGAGTAAGTTAACCCAACTTGACAGATGAAGTTAAATAACACATCCAGTATCATTGCCTGACTCCTCTTTCTTATCTGTATGTAGTGTAGAGCTCAGGAGTCCTGCTCTTCTCAGCAGAGATTAGCTGAGCTCCTGACCAGATGGGGAAGCAGAACTTCCCCAGAAAGTTTAGGACTATGTATCTTGCTGGGAAAAAATGAGAAGATGGACAGAGCTGTGGTCCTAAGAATATTCTAGCAGGATCCTCACCATAATCCTGTCAGTTTTCAGCTTGCTGGGAGTGGAAGGTGAGCCAGAGGGGCCCAGCCTAGGGAGACATCTGCTTGGGGATTCTCAGTATTTCATCTCTCACACAGGCACACACATGCACACAAACACAGAGTTTCTACATTCAAGACTCCTGAAATTTTTTGTGGATACAATCACGGGTATATGAAAACACTTGGATTTACCAGGCAAAATTCTGTATAATATAAAAATGTTTCTTTCCCCAAGAATTTTGCAATTGTGCCAGGAAGATAAGACAAATATGCAAATAGCTATACATAACTTTTCATTATAATGTAAACTTTATGAAAGCGGGAACTTTACTAATCTTATTCATGGCAATATTCTTGGTTTTTGACAGCTCAGCTCAAAGTGGCATATACATAATAGGGAACAAATAATCACTGAATGAATGAAAAAGGGTGGTTGACCCTTGAAAGACATGAGTTTGAAGTGAGTGGGTCCACTTACATGCAGATTTTTTTCAAAAAATATAAGTATCAATAAATAAATACCAAATAATAATATAAATGTATTTTCTCTTATATTCTTAATAATATTTATTTTCTCTAACTTACTTTACTGTTAGAATACAGTATATAATACATACAGCAAACAAAATATGTATCAACTATTCATGGTATCCATAAGGCTTCCAGTCCATAGTCGGCTATTAGTAAAGATTTCAGGGATTCAGAATTATATGCACACTTTTGTTAAGGTCAGTGTCCCTAGCCCCCATTTTGTCCAAGGTCAACTGTGTATCTCTAGGGGACTGGTTTATCTCAAAGTGATTGGCCTGAGAAGAAAGAACAATCAGCATAAACGCCGCTATGTATATTATAATCTAGTCTCAGAAGAAACATGTCGTTGCTTCTGCCATAGTTTATTGGTTACACAGACCAATGTGGGAGGGGACTACTCAAGTGCATCTGTTATTAAGTAATTAAATACAGTTAGAAATTTGAGAATGCAATTGTGAAAAGAACTCCATTCGGGGCAAATGAGTTGGATCTCCAGCTGGCAGAGCACATTATAAATAGGATTCAGCAAGGCTTTCGGGGAAGTGTGGCTCTGGCTCTGGGCAGTTCCAGAACTCATACTCCAGCCATTAGTTGATAACCAACCTCTTTGGGTTGAACAGTTTCCATAGTTTGCTTATAAACTCTAGTTCGCTTTGATAGTATTTCTGTTCCTGTTGTGAGCTGTGTCTTTTTACTCTGAGAAAAATCATACAATATGTATAGATGAGAGGCTATTTTCTACCCATTGAGATTGGCAAAAATTCACAAGCTTGACAGTATATTAGTGAGGCTGGGGAAGTGGACATGTTCATTTGCTGATGAAAATGTAAGATGTTATAAATTCTGTGAGGTGACTTTATCAATGTGAGCATTTTTTTTTGACCCTCGGGTTTTTTGACCCTCAGGTTTACCTTGAAGATACACCTCTAATAATAATAAAAAAAATTGTATGCAAAAGTTTACTTATTACATCATTATTTATACTGCAAAATTTTGAAACTACCTAAATGTCCAAGTATGGAGATTGGCTGAGTAAACTTTGGTACACTCACTTTAATGGAATGTTGTGTAGCTGTAAAGAAAGAGTAAGAAAGGTCTCTATCAACTGATATTGAATGACAACCAAGAGATACTGTTAAGTGAAAAAAAAAAGGTGCCTGAGAGCATATAAATATAGTATGTTAACCTTTGTGTAAACAAGAAGAGGAAATAAAAAAACTGCATGCATATACTTGTTTATCTTACAAAAAGAAACACAGGAAGAATAAAGCAGAAAACAATGAAGTTGGCTATCTACGAGGTACTGGAAGGGAAATAAGGTGAAGTGATATGGGAGAAAAGGACAGAGAATTATTCTTAGAGGATATTTTCTGTATTTTTTTTGCCTTTTGGAAGCATGTCTATGTACCATATTTTTTAAAAGATTTTAAAATGTCTATGCTGCCCAGAGCAATATAGACTTTCAATGCCATCCCAATCAAAATACCAATGGCATCTTTCAAAGTGCTGGAACAAACAATCCTAAAATTTGTATGGAACCAGAAAAGACTCTGTATTGCTAAGGAAATGTTGAAAAAGAAGAACAAAGCCGGGGGCATCACATTGTCTGATTTCAAGTTATATTACGAAGCTGGGATCACCAAGACAAACATCATGGTAGTGTAGACCAATGGAAGAGTCGAGAGCCCAGATGTGGACCCACAACTCTACAGTCAACTCATCTTTGACAGAGCAAGGGAAAATATCCAATGGAAAAAAAAATGGTGCTGGGAAAATTGGACAGCCACATGCAGAGGAATGAAATCTGACCACTCTTTTATACCATACACAAAGATAAACTTAAAATGGATGAAAGACCTCAATGTGAGGCAGGAATCTATCAAAATCCTAGAGGAGAACATAGGCAGTAACCTCTTCAACATCGGCCACAGCAACATCTTCCAAGACATGTCTCTGAAGGCAAGGAAAACAGAAAAATGAACTTTTGGGACTTCATCAAGATAAAAACCTTCTGAACAACAAAGAAAACAGTCAACAAAACAAAGAGGCAACAAACAGAATGGGAGAAGATATTTGCAAATGACACTACAGATAAAAGAACTGATATCCATGATCTACAAAGAACTTCTCAAACTCTACACCCAAAAAACAAATAATAAGTCAAAAAATGGGCAGAAGACATGGACAGAAACTTCTCCAAAGAAGACATACAAATGCATACAAATGGCTAACAGACACATGAAAAAATATTCATCATCATTAGTCATCAGGGAAATTAAAATCAAAACCACATTGTGATACCACCTTACACCAGTTAGAATGGCAAAGATTAACAAGAAACAACAAATGTTGGAGAAGTTGTGGTGAAAGAGGAACCCTCTTATACTGTTGGTGGGAATGCAAGTTGGTGCAGCCACTTTGGAAAACAATGTGGAGATTCCTCAAAAAGTTAAAAATAGAGCTACCCTATGACCCAGCAATTGCACTACTGGGCATTTACCCCAAAGATCCAGATGTAGTGAAACAAAGGGACACCCGCACCCCAGTGTTCACAGCAGCAATGTCCATGAACGTCAAACTGTGGAAGGAGCTGAGATGCCCTTCAACAGACAAATGGATAAAGAAGATGTGGTCCATATATACAATGGAATATTACTCAGCCATCAGAAAGGATGAATACCCAACTTTTGCATTGACATGGATGGGACTGGAGGAGATTAGGCTGAGTGAAATAAGTCAAGCAGAGAAAGTCAATTATTGCATGGTTTCACTTATTTGTGGAACATAAAGTAAAGCATGAAGGACATTATGAGAAGGAAGGGAAAAATGAAGGGGGAGAGAGCAGAGGAGGAGACAAACCATGAGAGACTATGGACTCCGAGAAACAAGCAGAGGGTTTTGGAAGGGAGGGGGTTGGGGGATGGGTGATCCTGGTGATGGGTATTAAGGAGGGCATGTATTGCATGGAGCACTGGGTGTTATACACAATGAACCATGGAACACTACATCAAAAATTAATGATGCACTGTATGGTGACATAACATAATTAAAAAAAAGATTTTATTTATTCATTTGAGGCGAGAGAGAGTAGGAGCAGGGGAAAGGGCAGAGGGAGAGGGACAAGCAGACTCCCAGCTGATCAGGGAGCTCAAGGTGAGGCTCCATCCCAGGACCCCAGGATCACAACCACAGCCAAAAGCAGATGCTCAAGTGACTGAATCACCCAGGTGCTCCAGCCACATAGTTTTTAAAAACATAGAAAATATATGTAATTTATTTACTAAATCAACAAGGATGGGAAAGGGAAAAGAACCTAACACTGAAAGCAAACTAACACATATAATGAATTGCATAACCACACAGAATGAGAACAAGGTCAAGCAAGTGCACTGATTTAGTTATCTTATGAATGTGGTAATTTGATTATAAACCTTCAGTCTTGGGTGAGGGAGAATAGCAAACACACCTTGTACTTTTTTCAGTAGGTTTCTTTTTATATTTGCATGGACACAGAAGTACTGAAACTACTTTAGATGTATTATAAGATTAAGTGAATAGTGTGTATATTTTGTTGGAGAAGGGATGGACAGGAATGAGAGAACTCAAGGAGAACCCTGTGGGGGTGGATTGTATTTAATATTCAATATTAACTTTGCAAAGTCATGATTTGTGATCTGTGTATGCATAAATATAAACACACACATTGACATACATATGTAAACATTCATATATTTTCTAGTTTTTTTTCTGCAACAAAGATCTAGAAGCAAAACCTCCCCAATAGCACCCATAGCAATTAACTCACCTTGGTTTCTAATTACCATTTTCCAAAATGAGGGATCAGGGCTCCTCAGAGAAACAGTAAATCCCAGGGCTGGGAGAGGGAAGGTGGAAAATAAGCCTGGAATATTTTGTTACATTAGAAGGTAAGAAATTTACAACATACAAAAAAAATACACAGTATCTAACTTGAAGTGGTTTTCACCAATCTGGGTCAATTGCACACCAAAATACTTAAGGGCACTAATGAATTTATATTGATATTAAATAGATACATAGTGAGAAGGGCGGGCTCTTGCCTACAGTAATGCTGAGCACTGACTGGAGAGAATGCTGGAGCTGGAAATCCATCATTTTGCAGCCATCCTAGTAAGGATTGATTCAGGCAAGAATCAACAATAGATAGTAAATCTAGTGGGACATCTGGATAGGCCAGGCCTGGAGATGGGGCCTGGCCTCTCCCCATGTATTCCAGTGGACACAATTCATTGACGTGGTAAGTACTGAATTTCAAGGGAGGTTGGAAAATGTATTTTGCTCTGTGACCAGAGATGACAGGGAGAACACAGATCTTGGTGAGTACTGGCCGTCCTTGTCACAGGAACCTGTATGTTTGCTATTTATAGTATTTGTAAGGTCTAGGAGATTTGGGCATATTGGAGTATCAGACTATAATGAGTCTCTAAGGAGGGCTCCCCAGTGAACGCCCCCTCCCAGTACTTATGCTCTTGTGTAGCCCCCCTACATTGTATCTGGGCTGGCCTAGACTCATGTTAGTTAACAGAAGAAGGCAGAAGGGACTCTGTCCCAGTTATAGGCTTCACCTTTAAGAAGACTGGTAGCTTCTGCTTCTCTGTTGGAGCCCTCACTTTTGGAAGCCATGAGGCATCATGTAAGAATCCTGGCTTTCCTCTAGAGAGGCTACATAAAGAGACTTGTAACTGGGGGAGAGGGAGAGAGACCCAGCTCTCCCAGAAAGTGCTGTGAATTGTATAAGACTGATGATTCACAGACCTGTACCCCTGAAGCAAATAAGACATTGTATGTTAATAAAAAAAAATAAATAAATCACTGAACCCTGAGTAGGTAGAACTGATGGCTCTAACTTGAACTGTGCAATTAAGTAATAGATGTGTGTGTGTGTGTGTGTGTGTGTGTGTGTGTTTTAATGTGAAAGGTAGAAGGGATATTTACTATACATATAAACCGTATTGAAGTGTTAAGAGAACATAAAATTCACCAGAGCAGTATTATTTATTGTATTTATAAAAGCCCTCTAAATATTTGGCAAGCTTCTGTAATCAGATAGTTAAAATACTTACAAGGCAAATAAAATATATGAAATTGATTGGTGCCTTTTTAATATGTTTATAGGTATTTAATCAACTGACTTGTAAAAGTATCCTTAAAATTGATGCTAAGGTTTTCTCAATTTATAATGAAAATAATAAAATTTGTATATGGAAGTAACACACTTGAATAATAGGTTTTAAAATTTGTTTTTCAATAAACCAAATATTGATTTAACAGCTCCGAATAACTGCAAGTTGTCTTTTTGTGTATACATGTGCATAAAAACCCATTCTCAGGGACACCTAAATTATTTTGACAATCATTGCGGAGGGCCTCGGAGGCCAAGAACTTGAAGTTAAAATTAAAGTTTCAGAATCCCCGGTTTGCATGCTGTGCCTTATTGCTCTTTTCTACCTCATTAGGCACCTAACCCATTCAGGTCAATTAAGGAGTAACTTCTTCACCCAGGTCTGAGAAGTAGCTATGCCCGATAAGGTGTTTCCTGGCTCCTTAGCATCCCTTCAGTTGAGTTTAAAAAACAAGCAACAAATCAGGACCAAGGAAGTGACCTGGGCTGGAGATCCATGCTAGCTAGTTACCTTAACCCACTATGGGCGCTTTAGGACCTACTATTCATTGGTAAATTTCTGAAATATTAACATTGGCTCTTGGGGCACCTGGGGGTCTCAGGCGGTTAAGCATTTGTAAGTGTCTGCGCTTGGCTCAGGTCATGATTTCGGGGTCTTGGGGTCAAGTCCCGCATCGAGCTCCCTGCCCAGTGGGGAGCCTGCTTCTTCCTCTCCCTCTGCCTGCTGCTCTCCCTGCTTGTGCTCGCTCTCTCTCTCTCTGCCAAATAAATAAATAAAATTTTTGACAAAATATATTAAAATTGGCTCCAGAAGAGACCCTACCCAGGCGATTCTTCTGCCCCTGCAGAGGGACAGAGTGCATTTTAGAACACATTCACAGACTTTCCTCTCCAGTTTGTCCAAGACACTCCTCATGTGGCTGGTAAATGGCAGAGGGTGGAATCACTGGCTTTTCTCCCTACTTATTACATGTGGAACAATTAAACAGCCCTTTCGGGAAGAACTGTATCTGCTCCTAACATGACATCCTTGTATTCCTGGAGCAGCGTCCCCCCCATGGGTGATGGTGTTGATAGGAAGAAGGCCAAAAGCATAATTGAGACAGAGCTCTGGGCCCAGAAGCATGACAACATGTTTGGCAGATAGACCATATAACACAAAGAAAGAGAGAAATTTCAGAAAGCTGACCTCAGAATTCCAAAATTCCGAGTTAGAGATAAGATTTTCCAAGATGGATTTTGTTTGTTGGGGGGCGTAAAGGTAAGGCATGAAAACTCTTGAAATAAATAGTTTACAAAAGAAGGAGAGGTGATCAATCTTCATGTGTGATCTATAAGTTTGTCTCAATCTCTGAACAGATAGAAGGATCCAAGCAACCAGCACACCAATAAAGCAGGCGGGGAAGCCCACTCCTCATCTGAATCCTCTGATTGGGTCTTTCAGCCCCAGAGACCCAGATGACCTAATCCTCGAAGGCAATCAGGCTAATTATGAGAAAGTCTAGCAGAGATTCGCTTATGAAAGGAGGGCACCGGAGACATCTTTGAGTTTTCCACCAGTTTAGTAAAGAAGAGCAAGAAACCACTCAGGATGAAGTTAAATACCATAAAAAGCCCACTGATTGTTCAGAGGGGTGGGGGTTGGAGTGAGAGCCAGAGTTGTGCAGCGAAGGAGAAATAAAAGAGGAAGGAGAAGAAATAGGAAAGGGAAAGAGGAGAAAGGAAGTTTTATGTTAAGATCTGTCAATATCTAAATTTGGTGTCTGTTTAGACAGCCAATAATTTATTTCCCGGCCGCAACATCGCTTATTCTGCCTGACGTCTATGTGAAATCTCATACACACTGCACAGAACAGATTAGACTTGCTGCGGGGTTTGGGGGAGGGAGCAGCTAGCCCACGTTCCCTGGCAGTAGCGCCCCAGTCTCTGTGTGTAGGAAGTACTCGGGGATAGTAATTTAGTTGGGAAAGAGTGGTAGGCTAGGAGACTTGCATTGAAATTGCACTTGAATCTGAGGACACTTTTTTTTTTTTTAAGCTTCTACTGTATGCTTATTTGTGATGGGTTGGAAAGGGATTAAAGTCGCCTCAAGTCTCCCAAATCTCCCCACTCTCTCTCGGCATCCATGGCACCTCTCAGAATGGACGCCTGCTGTTGCCAAGGGGAGAGAGTGCCTCTCTGTCCTTGGCTGCACTGGCTGCCAGGACAGTGGGTAGACTGACCACAGACTAAAAGCCATCCCCTGGTGCTCCCAGGATCTTTGTAGGCTTGAACACTGCCCTTTCATCTAGTCACTGGGGTCCTTTATTCAAGCTACCCCCTTAATATCTGCTTTCCTCATTCTTTAGCAATCTTTTCACTGGAAGGATGTGGATAACCTCAGCTTTTTACACATTTCACTTCAGTGATTTTAAAAGGCCCCACAGCGGGGCGCCTGGGTGGCTCAGTGGTTAAGTGTCTGCCTTCAGCTCCAGTCATGATCCCGGAGTCCTGGGATAGAGCCCCACATCGGGCTCCCTGCTCGGCAGGAAGCCTGCCTCTCCCTCTCTCACTCCTGCTGCTTGTGCTCCCTCTCTGGCTGTGTTTCTCTCTGTCAAATAAATGAAATCTTTAAAAAATTAATAAATAAAAGGTCTCAAGCGATGTTGTGTCTAAGACATGGTCAGTTTTTATGGATTGGCTCCATCCTTAGGCATCCTGTCCTAAAGTAAGGCTACTGGACATGAGGTTGCTTGCCGGCAGTGGCAGTGGCACTTGGGAACTTGTCAGAAATGCAAAATCTCAGACTCAATCACAATCTCTGAGTCTGGGGTCCAGGAATCTGTGTTTTAACAGGTTCCCCAGGTGATTCTGTTGCCATCCTAGAATTTGAGAAACAGTATTCTAAGGGGCTCCATTTGTCACTTTGTATTTTTTCCTCTCTACTGATATTATTACTGAATGGAATTTTATTTTTGAATATGGGAATAAAAAAGTAAATATCTGCTAAAGCGAGGTGATTTGAAAGGTGGCACAAAATTTTACATGCCCAAAGACATCTGTGAAACATCATGTTGCCATGGCATTACCTCTGTTCTTGCTAGTTTCCAGATTGAGAAGGACAGAATGAAAGAGAATCTCTGATTTGCTTTAGACAGCAAGATCTAGTAGGAAAGGAGGTTGTGTTATTTGGAATTTTGCTTCATCTGCTGTAATAGGGAGATCCAGTGTAATAATAATGGACATGGATTAATCATAGTAAAAGGTCATTCCTCTCATGTAGAAGTCAAGGTAGACAACATTGTACTTCCATAACCATTTTGAGTCTAGGCTTTTTCTGTCTGATTGCTTTGCCTTCCTCGTACTGCATCATTCATTTTATGATTGAAGGTGGCTGCTCCAGCTCCTACCATCACACCTGCATTCCATCCCATAGGAAGAGAGAACAGGGAAGGGAATGATACTTAAACAGTAACTATGAAACACTGTAATCAGAGCCTCAGAAGATGTAGATCCAAAGTACACTGGGAGCTGTGTTGGTCTTGGGTGTCCTTGACCTTAGATCTCTTCCGCCTCTTTTTCTTACTCTTGTCTCTTTTGTCAAAGGGATGATCCTGGTAGGCTGCATCTCCCAGGTTCCTCTGCTCGAGGTTCACCTGGATTCAGTCAGTGGGAAACATGGAGGGAGACAGGTGGGCAGGAGAGGGGGAGAATTGAGGTGTTTCTTCACACCTGCTTCTGTCTCATGCGGTGACTCCTTGGAGTCTGAGGCTGCACCTCCCACTGGCCCGTGGGCCCTAATAACGCTGCCTCCTTTCTGCATCTTTCCAACCCTCAGGCAGGAGTAGCTTCTTGCTATTGTTAATCTCTGGGTTGCTTCACCAACCTGTTTGGGTTTTAGTTCTCCATCACCTGAAATCAATTTTATATTAAAATCCCCCAGCTGTAAGTAAAGTGGTCAAATCCTAACCATTTTAGAAGAGGTTACCACTCTATCTAAAGAAACATTTGTAAAGTAAGGGACAGGGTTTGCTGACTGGTTTCCATTAATTAACTCCAAATTGCTCTTCCTAGATCCTGGGTCTGGGGGAGATACAGAGGGAGAAATGGTTTGGGGCACAGATTTCTCAGCACAGGATTAGTGGAACCCAAGACTGTGAGTTATAACTGCTTCAAATGCAGGTTTCTTGGCCTCAATCCTCTTGACATAGGGTTGGATAGTTCTTAGTTGGGTTCCTGAGTTGTGAATTGTGAAATGTTTAGCTGTATTCTTGGCCTCTACCCACTAGATGCCATAAAACCCCTCCCCAATCCTGCTCAAGTGCTGACAACACAAAATGTCTCCAGACATTTTCAAATGCCGTTGATGGGGTGGGGGTTGTGGGCAAAACGACTCCAGTTTACAACCACTATTGTGTGTCGATGGCTTAGTATCCAAGCACCATACTGGAGAACCTTTTAATTCTAAAGGTCAGAAAGTCACTACCTTCCAGAAAGGGCAGCTGCCACCCCACCCTTCTCTTTCATCTCTACTTCCCTCAGCCAGTGAGTGCCTTTATTTTTGATAAATACTGTCTAGAGAACAATGATCCCTTAGTCTCTACGGGAGTGTCAGCGCCAAGGGAGTGTCTTCTTGCCAAGAAGTGGTGACACAGGAAATGGGGAGTCATAAATCCATTACAATATTATAATTCTTCTCTGATTTTTGAGATGAAAGTTGCAGAGCTCTAAACGATGTTTAATTTTATCTGTCATGATCAACCTTTCCTTCATAAGACAAATTTTCTGCTTCTCCCACCCCAAAACATACCCATCATGGTCTACTGGACAGTAAAAGAAAAAGTGAAAATATGAATCCTCTCTGAGGAAAAAGAAAACACCCCCACTACGATAACATTCTTATCACAAGACAGACATTTTATATGCATGTCAGTATATTTGATTGATCTTTATAAACAAACTTGCGAGGTAGATATGATTTTTCTTGTTTTATAGCTAAAGAACCAACTTGCCTATAGACATACACCTAATGTCGGTGAAGGAATCAAAAGTTCTCCTACCAGTTAAAGATAATAGCAATACCTTATGTCTGCCTTGTATTTTCCAAATCTTTATTGTTTTTTATATACATTAAATTATACTTCTAGCTTAAGTACTATGGGAGAAGCTATAGAATATTGAGTGTGTTGGAGGAAGTTTCACAATTAGGCAATGGACTGGTCCCTGAAGATGACAAAGGTCTGAGATTTGTTGGGTTTATTGGTGGAGGTGCTAGACAGAAAACATGAGCAAAAACCCAGAGTGAAGAATTAGGGTCGAGAGGGGGAACAAAGGACTAGGCTAACTCCAGGAGCAGATGATTCGTGATGATAGGGTGAGAGTTAGAATGGGTATGTCTAGTATGATCAGACTATGGAGGGTCTTTGGGCAGGGGAATTAGGAGATTTTTTGAAACAGCTGGTTGAGAGATGTTGGAAGTTTGTAAGCAGAGATGAACATTTTGTATCCTACTCAGAGTCACTTCTTCAGAAAAGCCTTACCTAATCTGCCTGATGTTCAGCATTTGGTGTCATCATCTTGGAGCTTCCTTTGAATAGTCAAGGCCCTATAAGACCATGAGCTCTTTGAAGACAGAGTTCTGAATTACCCAGTTTTGTGTTCTTTAGTCTGGTATGTAGGAGGTTCGCAGTGAATTCCATCTGCATTCCATCCCATAGGAAGAGAGAACAGGGAAGGGAATGATACTTAATGAGTAATGAGTAAATGGACCTTAATAGATTAATATGCGCTCCTCTGACTCCTCAGTGCCATTTGAAGATGGATTCTGAGGACAGGAAGGCCACTGGACATATGAAATCACATATGTTGAAGGCAGAAAGGCAGACAGATGGAATCTTAGAGCTGACTCAAAAAGGTTCACTTGAGGAGAGCAGAACTGGAGGGGAGATGAACTGAAGAACCTGCAGGAAACAAAGGTGGATGAGAATCACCAAGGCAATTAAAATGTGTTTGAAGTGTGACCATCTCCCACTGTCCTAAAACTTGGTATATTTCAGACTAGGCCTTATAACTATTGCAACTAGCAATAGTAGTTCACTCCCCTTCTGTAGGAAATGGAATAGTCATAGCTTTAATCTAGAAAACTGAAAAATGGGGTACCTGGCTGGCTCAGTCAATACAGCATGAGACTTGATCTAAAGCGTTGTGGGTTTGAGTCCCACATTGGATGCAGAGATTACTTAAAAATAAATTTTAAAAATTTTTTAACTAAAAGATAAAATACAAAAAACTGAAAAATATCCTTCCAAATGCTTCCTTCTTCCTGAATCCTCCACCCCCAACTGTTCACGTTGGCATGTGGATGTGTTCCTACCAAATGAGTCAGTCAGATAGGAACATTAGTCTATTTGAGCAGATGTCACTTTAAAAAAACAACATTGCACCATCACACAAAGCTTACCAATAATGCCTGTCATGTAGCAACAGTGCTAATATAAAAGAAAGGGGTAATTTTGGTGAATTCAAAGGAGATAAGATTACTGTAATTAGGGGGGACTGCTTCTAAATAGTCTTCAAGAAAAAGAAAGGCTGTTTTGTATCTTGCGGAGACATGGGAAGGAGGGAAGGGCCTGGCAAGGAGGTTGGCTGTCCGAGGGGGGAGGTGGAGGATGATAGTGTTTACTGGTCGTATACTTGTGCCTGACCTACTATGTCTTAAGCTGAGAGAAAACAAGATCTTTGAAGGTCATTGGGGGTAGAATCCAAAGGCTTTGCCCAGAATAAACTACAACTCTCTGTCCTTGCAGGCTGCCTAAATCCAACCCTGCTTTTTCAAAGCCCTGCTCAAATCCTTTCCCTCCTGGGAAAACATCATTCATTCCACTCTGCGGAATTCTCCACCTCCTGAATGGTGGTACCAGTCACAGGGTGAATCTTAGGACTTCAGTGTCGATGACCAATGTCTTCTATTATTATTTAAGCTTTCTTTTTCTTTTCTTTTAGCATTTTATTTTTTATTATTATTTTTTAATCATTTATTTTATTTTTTCAGTGTTGCAAGATTCATTCTTTATGCCCCACACCAAGTGCTCCATGCAATATGTGCCTTCAATACCCACCCCAGGCTCCCCCATCCCCTCACCCCCTCCCTTCCAAAACCCTCAATTTGTTTCTGAGAGTCCAAAGTCTCTCATGCTTTGTCACCGTCTCTTATTTATCCCAGCTCACATTTCCTTTCCTTCTCCCACTGTTCTCCATGTTACCCCTTACTTCATAAGTAAGTGAAACCATGTGATACTTGACTTCCTCTGCTTGGCTTATTTCACTCAGCATAATCTCCTCCAGTCCCATCCACATTGCTACAAAAGTTGGGTATTCATCCTTTCTGACGGAGGCATAATGTTCTATTATATATACGGACCATATCTTCTTCAATCATTTGCCTGTTGATGGGCACCTTGGCTCTTTCCACAGTTTGGTGATTGTGGCCATTGCTGCTATGCACATTGGGGTACATATGGCCCTTCTTTTCACTACATCTGTGTCTTTGGGGTAAATGCCCAGTAGTGCAATTGCAGGGTCATAAGGTAGCTCTACTTTTAATTATTTAAGGAATCTCTACACTGTTTTCCAAAGTGGCTGTGTGCCCACGGACAGATTTGCTAGCCAGGTTGACATCTCCTTGAAGAAGGCATGGTGCTGTATACAACACTAAGGTGTTGTATACAGAATGCTGTCAGTGTGTGTTGATTGGTTGATTGATTAGGTATTAATGCAAGTAGCTATCAACTAAGGTGGTCTATTACCTAAGTGATGTGGGGTCTAATGATTTAGAGAAGGAAAGTAACATCCATCGAGTACCTATAAGCTAAGCCCTCTTTCTCAGGTTAGATTATCTTAATATAACCCTTTGAAAACATGGCAATGGATATTCTCAAATTAAGGGCAAAGGCGTTAAAGTGGGTTTCCCAAGGCCACAGAACTCATAAGCAGCAGAAGCTGGGATTTACTCTTAGACTTGTCTGATCCCAAAGTTTATGTCCTTTTCAGATGATGCTTTAATGCTCCCTATATCTTCCTTTTGCCTTTGGCCAAGATCGTTAATCCTGGCAATTTTATCATGGTAGCTTCAAACTTTGGTACCTGTTAAACTGAAAACACTCTTAGGGTGAAGTATGCTAGGCAGAATAATGCCCACCCACCCTAAACTACCCATATCTTGATCCCAGGACCTGTGAATATGTAAGGTTACAAGGCTTAGGGCAGTTAAGTGTACAGATAGAACTACAGCTGCCAAAAAGCTCACCTTAAAAAAAGAAGTTTACCATGCATTATCTAGGTGTGCTCAATGTGATCACAAGAATCAGTAATTGTTGGAAGAGGAAGGCAGAAGATTCAAATGAGTGATCTTATGTGTGGCCTGGATATGCCATTGTTGGCTTTGAAGAAGGAGAAAAGGGTCATAAGGCAAGAGATGTGAGCAGCCTCTAGAAGCTAGACAAAGCAAGGACATGGATTCTGTCCTAGAGCCTCTAGGGAGGAATAAATCCCTTCTGAGACCTTGATTTTAGCCTGATGAGATCCAACTTCTGAAATACAGCACTATAAGATAATAAATTTGTAATGTTTTAAGCCAATACATTTGTGCTAAGTTATTGCAGCTGCAATGAGAACTTATACATGCGGCAATACATTGGTACCTATTTCTGTTACTCATTTGTGGGTGATTAGAGAGTAGGTTTGAAGGGGTTGCAGAAGAGAACAGCCCTGAATTTAGACAAGGTGGGAAAAAAGGCAGGGGGGGAGAAGCCAAGACAAAAAAATGGGTAGAGCAGAGGTGGAGAATGAGAATGGGAATTTATGGAAGGTGGGGATCACACTCACCCACATTGGCTCCCCAGTGCCACCCAAGGATCTGAGATACAGTAGGTAGTCCCTTCAAAAATTGTTGAGTCAACAGAATGAATGAATGGGTGAAGGAAGTGATAGAGGAAGAAAATGCTTAGGGGGAAGAAAGAAGAAAGTGAAGAAAGAAAGGAGGTAAATGTGTGTGGGGTTGAGTGGCACCATAAGAGGGATACAGGGAGCAAACAGCCAGACTGAAGGTTCTGGAATACATCTGTGCTAAGACTAACACTTCAGTGAACTGTGCAACTGTTTTGGAAACCCAATGAACAGTAAAAATCCTTGCAAGTTTCTCACCAGTATCATCACTGGCTCTGAGTTTCTCACCCCATTATTTCTCATATATTATTACACAGAGGAAAAAAATAACCAGATAGAAACACAATCCTTCAGTATGACAGTCAAAGGGGAGTGGAGGAGCAGTGAATAAGAACAATGGTTTCATAGGCAATGGATTGGAAAGAAATGTGTTTTTTCCTGACATCTCAACTTTTTCCACCAGTGACACTTCAGTCAGAACATAGACTCTGAAGGATCAAGTGATAATCTCCTTTTCATTTTAGACAGTCTTCATTAACCTTATCCTTCTATTGGAGAGCTTTAAATATGATGGTAAAAGTAGATTCCTCATTGCTAATTCTTAAATTCTCTCAGTTCCCATAAAACGGGAGACAAGATCTCCAACTCTGACGATGTTCAAATACAAGCATTAAGTTGCCTCTCAGCAGTCCAGCCAACATTAAAAAAAAAAATGAGTAATATTTATTGGCTTGAATTATAATACAAAAATAGCTATTCTGGGCGCCTGGGTGGCTCAGTTGGTTAAGCGACTGCCTTCGGCTCAGGTCATGATCCCGGAGACCCAGGATCGAGCCCCACATCGGGCTCCCTGCTCAGCAGGAAGCCTGCTTCTCCCTCTCTCACTCCCTCTGCTTGTGTTCCCTCTCTGGCTGCGTTTCTCTCTGTCAAATAAATAAAGTCTTTTAAAAAAATGGCTATTCTAATACCCATTTTCTCTGGGTTGTGGGATATTAATTATAAAGAACCAGGGTCTCAAGTTCAGGATTTGAAAGATGTACTTTTTAGTACTTTTTCCTTGTTAATAGCTCTTTCTCTTTAATATTTTTATATTCTCATTCTTCTCTCTTTTCTATAGACACAGGCAGGTGCTTACAATGATGAGTAGAAATAACACCGGTGTTGGTAGAAATTTAAAAACTTTAAAAATAAAAATATTTATTAACTGGGGAAGTGGTTGTGCAAATTATTATAGCTATACTGTACAAATTAATGCATCAGCTAAGAATATGTATCAATTAGTTTTATATGTACTGATACAGAAAATGTGTCTCCAGTACATTAAATGAGAAAATCAAATTACAGAACAAAAGTCAGGAAAGATGACTTTTAGAACACAGAACAAATACCGTAGATATTTTCCTATAAAGAAAGATGGAAGGTACTAAGAGGGCATCACAGAACATAGGAATTACATGATACCTTCATAGTATCCATGGCATTGGCAATTCAGCTGGTAAGAGCAGGTGAGCATGTGTGCACGCATGTGGGTATGTGTGGGAGGGTGTGCTTGTATGTGTGTGTTTACTGAGTGGAATGACATCTCCATTAACCAGGATCTTCCTACCTCCCCACGTTCAACTCATTTTCAGTTGAATCTGATTTTTAGACAGTTGTTTCCTCTGTGGGCTAAAATACAGATCTTTGTAGCATCTAATCATTGGTCCTTGCTTTATTTCCAGGACTGCAAAAGCTGGAACGTGGAGTATTTCTGACTTTGAAGACAACTGGTATGCACCTTGGGAATCTCTTTTTTTTCATTCATAATTTCCATCTCCCTGTCATGGTTTAAAATCCAAATCCTTCACCACCAGAAGTTCCATTTACCCAAAGGTGGTCTTCAGTAGCAGTCCTAAGTCCCTTAGTGTCTTCATATCTGTCCCACATTCTCTGCTGGGGGTACATTTCTTTGCTTGGCTCCTTCATCCCATAAGATGTGTAAACATGTGTACCTATGCAGGTTTCAGCTGGCAGATCATGTAGGGAAGGCCCACATGCCAATCTGCAAGGTTGGCACGGCACTAGAGTCAATGAGCATTGAGTGCTGCCTCCACCATTTCCAGACTGAGAATGTCAGTTGCCCACAGCTTGCTTCTTGAAAAGTTCATAACAGTTGGAGCTCTGGCACCACCAGGCAATTGTTTCCAGTCCCATTTATATGCTTACTCTTGAACAGTTCTACAGATCATTTTGTCTGTGCAACCTTAAGCATTAGATTCTGGGAAGAAAACTCAGAATGTGTTATTAAAGGCAAATTTGTCTATACACAGGTATTGCTCAATATATCAAAATGATTAATATAGTAGGAAGGCCATGGATTTGGAATCACAAGGAATCGAGTTCAATTTGTAATTCTGCCACTTACTCTTTTGCAACCTTTGGCTTTGGGAGGATTGCATTAGATACTAAGGTTAAGATGGCTGGCGTGGTCTGTGACACCTGGTGGTGGCATGGTAACCATCAGCGCGTTTATCCCTCTCCACGGGATCCAATCCTACATTTTATTTCTTGAGACTCCTTGGAAACCTCAAAGCAACATGTTTTCATATCCTCATTTGAAATATGATTTCCTGAAATAGATATGAAATACATCCTGCTATTTGGGACACCTGCCCTTCTGTGCACGTCCCTAGCAGGGTAATTACTATTACTGGGGTGATTCTTATTCTTTGGGCATGAGCTCAGCCTGGCTGCCCCACTGCACATGTCATCAGCTCTTGTGCTTAATCATCTGTGTCACTCCCATGCAGTGGAATAAACAGAAGGTTGTTTGTCATCCGGCCGAGGCAGAGCAAGCACTCCGAAATGGGAGAGGGGGGATGTCTCTGAGCAGGGGCTGCTGAATTCTCAAAGTTCTTGCCACTTTTGGATGCTGTTGAAAATCTGGAGGGAGAAAAAAAATGCAAAATAGATTTCAGTTTTTATTTAATACCTTTATGGTCAAACAGTATTTACGGTTTCATGTATCTGGTGTCTTGCTGCAAGCGTTGTGGAACCTTACCAGCACTCTGTGTAGTGCGGCTCGATGTTCAGCCTTGCCTTCAGAGAGATTAAACCAGCCAAAAACAAGCTGGGTGATCTGACATCATTGAAAACTGAACTGATAGCCAAAATGATCTGAGACTTGCGGAAAGTTGGAAAAGAGCTCTCAATTCACCAAGGTGTTGGACTCCAGTCTAGCTCCTCTCTGCCAAATGGTATAAGGTGGTGCTTAAGCCAGAGGCTCTATTACCAGGCTCACTGGGTTCAAGTCCCGACTCCACCACTTACCTGCCATAAGACTTCGAGCAAATAATGGAAGCTCTCTGTGTCTCAGTTGCCTTCTGTGTCAAATAAAGTTAATAATACAATATACTTCCTAGGGCGGTTGTGAGAGTTAAACGTAAAAGTATGTGGAAGGTACTCTGTTTTGTTCTTGTTTTTAATTTAAATTCAATTAGCCAACATATATCACATCATTAGTTTCAGATGTAGAGTTTAATAATTCATCAGTTGCATATAACACACAGTTGCATATAATATCACGTGCCCTCTTTAATGTCCCACCCACTTACCCCATCACCCCCCCGGACACCACCCCTCCTACAATCCTCTGTTTTCTAGAGTTCAGAGTCTCTCATGGTTTTTCTCCCTCTTGGATTTCTTTCCATTCCATTTTCCCTCCCTTTTCCTATGATCCTCTGTGCTGTTTCTTATGTCCCACGTATGAGTGAAACCATATAATTGTCTTTCTCTGACTGAATTATTTCGCTCAGTATAATACCCTCCAGTTCCATCTGCATCAACGTAAATGGGAAGTATTCATTCTTTCTGATGGCTGAGCAATATTCCATTGTGTGTGTGTACATAGGTGCATGTACATATATGTGCGCATACATACACACATGTACATGCATGTATACACATATGCATCCATATATACATATGCACACATCTTTATCCATTCATTCTGTTGATGGACATCTCAGCTCTTTCCACAGTGTAGCTACTGTGGACATTGCTGCTATGAACATTGGGGTGCAGGTGCCCCTTCGGATCACTACATTTGTACCTTTGGGGTAAATACCTAGTAGTGCGCTTGCTGGGTCGTAGGGTGGCTCTATTTTTAACTTCTTGAGGAACCGCCATACCGTTTCCCAGAGTCGGTGCACCAGCTTGCATTCTGTGGAAGATGCTTTGACAGTGCCTGGCACATATTCAGTTTTATGTGTAAGATCCCATTATGGTCAAGCCTCTGATACAATCTCTAACCTCAGAGGGATGTGTCAACTTCCATTCCACAATGCAACTACTCCAACTGTTGAGCAGTTCTTTCTTACTTTTATCAACTAATTTTAGTAATATTATTGATAATTTAGGATGATCCAAGCATTGTTGCAGATGAACAGGGGCAGATAGTTCTAGCAGGGTTCATGTTTTCAGTGCTCAGAATCTGTCTCCTTGTGAATTCCTCCTATTGGCTCTAGTTTTGCCACATGAACCGTGCTGAATAAATTTGTTCCCTTTTCTGTATGGCTGCAGTCTACACCTTAGTTTTGGCTTTTCTGATTCAACAGGTGTAACTCTTTCAGCTGCTCCTGAGGCGGTAGATGATTGCCAGCTGTGTTCCTTGAGCCCCTTCAGCAGTCCCGGCAGCAAGAAGTAAGCTGGGTGCACTTTCACCAAGGCAATGCTGGGGCTCACACCCCGTTCCTGGAGGTCTGCCAAGTTCGACCTGCCTTTACATGTGACCTTCTTGCTCCTGCTCTGGGATTAGCTTCCACATGTAGCTTTACTAGGACTTTAGTTCAAGCCTATTCCTGAGCTCCACTAGCTCCTGCTTGTTTCTCTTCCATTCTGCCCCTGGGATCCTCCTTAGGCTTACCCTAACTGACCTCATTGGGCCCAACCTAGCCCACAGCTTAGTGGGTCTTAAATCACTCTAATATTTCATTTGTTGTAACTGCTTTGTTTTAGTTGTCCTAAACTCCTTGGCCTCTGACTTCCTAGACTTCCTCATAACAGGCAAGGGGGCAAAATAAATGCCTCCCATGTTGGTGAATCCAAGGTGTCCTTGATTATAAAAGGCACCAATATTCTGTATATCACACACACACACACACACACACACATATTCAAAGGGCGGTCAAGTAAACTGTGCCACCATGCTTTGGTATCACTTAGAATTTTTATTCATACATCTTGAAGGAACTTTTTTAGACTTTTTAGCAATAGACTTTCAATCCCATGCCATTCTTATAATAAATAAAAACCAATCCCATCATTTTTTAAAAGCGTATTCTTTAACTGTTCACATTATGTATCAATAAAATGCTTCAAGAGTCAACATACTTAGTAGAGGTTCTGGACTTACAAGTTTTATCTAGGACCCCATCAGCTCAGACATCATCCTTTTGATGTTCTCTACCTGTATGGCAACATGTCTTTGAAACATTTTCAGGCACAGGTTGATTTGTTTGTAGCTAATGAGGCTTAGGATTCCCAACTCCTCACTAGCAGGATCCCCTTCCTGTATAGACTATGATATTATAGAATTTTATTACTATAAAAAATTCTCTACTATGAAAATGTGTTCAAAGGATAAGTATAGTCACACAGTCTAGAGAGATACTTGAAAAAAATCATGTCAGACATCTAATTAATAAAAAACATTACCTTATTTTTTAGATTGTAGTATTTGTCAACTTCTTAAAATTTGTAATTTGTTATGATTTTTTCTCTTTCTTAATAACTATTCACTATTGTACCTAATTATATTCATAAATTTATATTCTTTTTCCTAGAGAGAAGTCTCCAGGTTACATAAATCCAGAGATTAGTAATATCCACATTTGCCCTATTCTTAGTTACAATTTTTTGTTTAAATTTAAATCTGATAGCAGCTGTCGACCATTGGTACTACCCACACCATCACAGTGATACTGCTACTTTTTATGATCCATGCTTGTAATTTTGATCTGTGTAGCTTCTTTAGCATTGACAGAATTATTTTGAGGCATGTTGAAATACACCATGATTTCATTAGCATTTTCTATTTGACTATGCTCAGTTTTATTTTTTCCTTAAATTGAAAATGTTGGAAGTTAAGGAACTTCTCTTCAAAATCAGCTGGAAATTTCTGATGAATTGGTGTTCTGCCAGCGCATGAATTAGTTACACTAGCCTCTCATTACTTTAAAATCCTTTTCATGTAATCCCAGAGATTTGGGCACTTTTTCCTGCCTTTAGTTGATACATGACAGCCAATCCTTTAACTTTTTATTTTTAATAATTTTGAGCTTATAGAAAAGTGCAAAAATGATGTGAAGAACTCTTGTATTCCTTCCCCCAGATACCTCAATTATTAATGCTTTACCATACTGATTTATCATTCTCCAACTCCCTATACTTAGACATACTATTTTTCTCGAACATTCAAGAGTAAATGAAAGACATGATGTCCTATTTCACCTTAATGCTTCTGTATGTGTTTCCTATACACAAGAACACTGTCCTATACAACCCCCTGTATGACCATGAAAACCAAGAAATTTAGTACAATACTACCGTGCAGTCTGTTCAAATTCTGCTAAGAGTTCCTATGATGTCCCTTCTAAGGTCTAGGATCCAATGAAGGATGGCACATTGTTTTTACCTTCCGTATCTCTTTAGTCTCCCGACCTGGACTGGTTCCTCAGATTTTCTCTCTTTCATGAACTTGGTATGTTTGATGTGTCCAAACAAGTTACTCTGGAAGACATCTTTCATTTCAGGTTTGTCTCATGTTTTCTCATGATAAGATTCAGATTTTGCCTCTTTGGCTGGAATATCTCAGAAATGACGCTGGTTCCTGTCAATGCATCATCTCAGATGGCACACGATTCCCGGTGATATTAATTTTACCACTTGGCTAACATTGTGTCTTCCAGGCTTCTCCACTGTGAAGTTAACAAATATGTTTTAAGTTCTTACATGGATTTTGTAGGACTACACTTTGAGATTATGTAAATATCCTATCTCTCATCAAAATTTTAGCCACCAGTTTTAGCTTCCATTGAATGCCCACTGTTTTTTTTATAAATAAACTTATTGGAACACAACCAGGCTTATTCTTTTATGTAATTTGTGTTGCTGCTTCTTTGCTAAAAAAGCAGAGTTGAATATTTGTGACAAGACTAAATATTGCCACATATCTTAAATTATATACTATACGACTTTTTTACAGAAAAGCTGATTGACCCTTGCTCTTCTGAGCCTGGAAATATGTATTTTATAAGTGTATTGGCATTTTAAAACATACTTGCAGTGTGTAATTTTTTCTCTATTACTGTAGTGTATATTTTATTACTTATCTATCTTTCAGCCTTATAACTTTATGTGCCCTTTTACATCTTATTTTGTAAGAGTTACATCTTAATTTTACAAGATTTCCAAAAGCAGATGATAAGATTAATGTATCTTTGAAATACTACTGTAAAAACTATAGAGTGGTATGCTAACATGGATTTTCAATAAATTCTCTCTGATACTATGGTTTGTTAAAAACATCACAATTTTGAGTAGAAGGAATTATAATAGTATTCATAATTTTGAGCTTGATTCTCTGACTCCTGAGTCCTCCAATCTCTTCAAATAATGCTATCAGATCAGGCTTTCTAAAGGTCAGCTTTGAGTATCTTTTTTTTTTTTTTCAAGATTTATTTATTTGTCAGTGAGAAGCACAGCTAGAGAGGGAACACAAGCAGGGGGAGTGAGAAAGGGAGAAGCAGGTTTCCCGCCGAGCAGGGAGCACAATGTGGGACTCGATCCCAGGTCTCCAGGATCATGACCTGAGCTGAAGGCAGTGACTTAACCAACTGAGCCACCCAGGTGCCCCCAGCTTTGAGTTTCTTATCTCTGGTTTCCAAACAAACAAAACTCTTCACGATCTCCCCATATCCTATTAATAGGACCACATTTCTCAGGCTGGCATTCAAAAGCTATCATGAGCTGGCTCAAAAGCCACCATGAGCAGTATATGATGATTAAAGGAAGATATGGAGACAGAAGTGGTCTTAGGAAGGGAGAAATCAGAAAGCTTTTCCAATGTGTTCTGTTCCTGGCCATCCCTTTCTCAATGCTTTGGACAGTTCAAACTATGAACTCTTTACCATAAGTACCCCCTATTTAGGTTTCTCTTTAGATTATACATCCACTCCTTGGACACACTTTGTACTTCATCTGTATCTCTCTTAGGGAACTTACCTTTTTCTATCTTGAATTATAGTTGGCTGTATCTGCCCTACTATTTTGTTAGATGGTTGGAGATACACTTTATATCTGATCTTCCTTTGTAGTACAATGTTTACTTTGTAACAGATCCTCAATAAGCAGTCATTGAGAAGTCATTGAGAAGCCATGATTGTGAATAGTGGGTTCTGTGGACAGCTGGTATTTGTCTTGGGATCTTTGATTTCCATTTTCTGGAAGATCTGAGGCTAATCTGAGGGGTTTTGGGCCACTTTGTGGTCCTGTTCCCTGTTACTCTATCTTGAAAGCATGTGACGGAGAGCATCATGAGATGTGGGAGGTAATAATTTCACTACAGGGCACTATTCACTGACCTTGAATCCCTTAAGGAGAAGACAAGATGAGCTTAGTTTGACTATTATTAATTCCTCCTGTTGTGAGTACTGCATCAAGCTCTTTTAGTGTAAGTCATTCTTCCCACTGTTATCACAAGTTGAGGGAGTCTTTTTGACTTTTAATTTGACTTTTTCCAGATGCTGAGAGCTAGGAACAACAAAAGATACATTGTAGGTCAGGGGGAGGGTAATCATGGCAAAATAGCAAAAAGGAAAGAGACAAATAACAGCACAGACCTAGATTTCAATTTCAAATTTACCACAGTCTCTGTGGAATGCTAAGAAATTTACATGACTCCGAGACCCAGTTTGCTAATCAGTAGAATGGGAATAATAGCTACATGGTGTGGTAGTTACTAATTAAGGTAAAATGCCTAGTGTAGGTGCTTAAAATTTTACTATTGTTCAAGGTGCTTTGGAGAAAGTGGCCAAAAGAAAACTTTTTTTTTTTTACTTTAAATTTATTTTATTTTCTCAGTGTTCCAAGATTCATTGCCCATGCCCCACACCCAGTGCTCCATGCAATAGGTGCCCTCACTACCCACCACCAGGCTCTCCCATCCCCCCCCTCAAAGTCCCTCAGTTTGTTTCTGTGCTCAAAGTCTCTCATGTTTCATTTCTCTCCCTGAATTACCCTACTTCCCATTTACTTTCCTTCTCCTACTGAAAAAGGCTTTTTTTTTTAAAAGGGGCCGTGTTGATTGTGAACACACTAAAGAGAGATACTGTATATATAATTAAATAAATTAATTTCCTTTAAAAAGTATTGAATTTTTTAAATTATGGAAACAGATTTTAATGGGAACTGGAAGGTGCAAGATCCAGGGCACTGGTGAAGAAATAAGCAGATGACTAGAGAAAGACAACTTCTGCATTAGAGAGGCAATGAGGTAACAAGAATGGGTTGTCATGATGTGGGTAAACCTGTAGGGGGCACGGCAAAGAATTTAGGGTATTTCCACTTCATTGCTTTCATATTCTCCAGTAAGTAAAAGGCGCCGACATCTGGCAATAATGAGGAAGTATGAAGGGGAGGAGGATGACCTGATGTAAGCTACCAAAGGTGAAATAACAATGGATATGGGTTAATTCAATGTTAGATTTTTACCCTGTGAAAACACTGAAAAGATAGTAAGGTAGCAAAAGTTGTGGCAAGTGATCCAAGTGTTGGGATGTGGGATCAAGGTTGAATAAAGAAAGATGTGGAGACAACAGTAATCTCTGAAAGGGAGATAGGATTGGAGAGCTTGTGAGGATCCAAGAGCAGGTGAAGGGGGAGGAAGTGAATGAGAAAATCAGGACGGAGATTGCATTAGGACAGTAGTGTGTCTGAACTGAAGGTTTCAAAAATGGAGTGATGAGTCCAGGGCGTGGGTGTGGCAGCGGGTAGCAGAAGTGGTGGAGGGAGAGGCCCTGGAGATGAGGAAGCCAAGAAAATCATTCCGAAGTCTTGACTATGTGGATGCCAAAGTCATTCTGAAGCAGCATGATAAAAAAAGAGAGTTAATAACTAAGTAAGAATTCTTTTTTTTTTTTTAAGATTAATTTATTTATTTGACAGAGAGAGATACAGCGAGAGAGGGAACACAAGCAGGGGAAGTGAGAGAGGGAGAAGCAGGCTTCCTGCCGAGCAGTGAGCCGCATGCAAGGTTCCATCCTGGGACTCCGGGTCACAACCTGAGCTGAAGGCAGATGCTTAATGACTGAGCCACCCAGGCGCCCTACTAAGTAAGAATTCTTAAAGGCACAATGATTATAGGGTGCGGGGGCCACAGGAGAGAGTAGCAGATGAAAAAAGGAGGACAGGGGTGCCTGGGTGGCTCAGTTGGTTAAGCGACTACCTTCGGCCCAGGTCATGATCCTGGAGACCTGGGATCGAGCCCCACATCAGGCTCCCTGCTCCGCGGGAAACCTGCTTCTCCCTTTCTCACCAACCCCTGCTTGTGTTCCCTCTCTAGCTGTGCTTCTCACCGTCAAATAAATAAAATCTTTAAAAAAAAAAAAAAAAAAAAGGAAAGAAAAAAGGAGGACAATTTACACAGATCAAGAGTCAATTGGATATTTAGAGAACAAAACCTGGGTGTTTTCAATGACACTCTGCCCCACCCCACTCTCCCTGCAAACAATCACATTGATTGATTCTGAGCCTGCCATCACTCTGTGTCTGATCTCTGTTGTGAGAATAGATGCTTCCCTTCATCCTAGATTCTGGCCGGTAAATTGGTAAATGTTCCTTCCTGGCTCTTATGCTTGAAGCAATGACTTTTCGGTTTCTGATTTCTTCCTATCCCTTGAACCTAATACTATACTTAATTCTATTGTCCACTTGCTGCTCAGGTTTGACTGTAAATTCCTGGCTTGACTTTTATTTGATTCCAGTAAATAAAACAGCCCCAGGTCAAGACTTTTGTGAAAACTCTGGTACATCACATACTACAAAAATCTTCCTCTTGTGTTGAGGAGGGAGGGCATCTCAATATTTACAGAAGTTGAAAAACATTTCCCAGCAGGTGCATAATTACTTTATGAATGATGCCTGCAACTCATTACTGTCCATAAGACTCAGATCTGCCTTGCTTCATGAGCTCATGATATACGTCTTTGCACGAAGGTCATTTTGAACTAAATGGTTAGGATGCTCAAATGGAAAAATCATTGGAAAAGACTCCACTCATAATAATTGTTAACATAATAATGTTTCAAATTAGATATCAGACAGCACAGCAAAGTCTTATTTCTTAAAATGATATTAATGTGCCTTGGGGAACCTGTCTATTTTCTTAACATGACTCTGCCCCATTCATAAGTAATTGTCCTTAAATATAGAAACAAATGCTTAAGATGTGTAGTAATGGTTTGGAGAGCACTCGGGAGACTCTTGCCCATGGAGTGCTACATGGTGGACTCACAGATTTAAAAGCAGTCTATTTACTACAAGTGTTCTACTTCTGATAGTCCATAGAGAACTAAATTCCTCTCAACTGTGAAGTCCCATGCATCGACCTGAAGAACTAATTCTCATTCTCTCCTTCACCATGAGGCATACCAATTTTTTGGAACAGTGCATATAGTTCAAAAAAGTCTCATTTTTTTATTGATATAGAATCCTGTTATTTTTGTAACAAAAGCTTCTGAGAGAAAAGCCCAATAAAGTCCTTTTGGCTGGCAAGACTTACATAAAACTATAACATTTATGTGTCAGTTGCTTTCATGGACAAGAGGAAATTGGTGTTTATTTATGATTTCTATTCTAGACTACCCATTTCACTTTCCTTTGCCTTCAACAGACCTGTGAGTCTGATAGGGATTTGACAGGCAGGGTGAACTTAACCCTTAGTCCCTACTGCCTACGTATTATTATTTTAATTTTCTATTAGCATTCAGTAGGTCCATACTGGTGCTGGCCAAAGAGTGGTGGATAAGAAAAACAAACCCAAATAAAAAATTAATCTATTCTAATGATGTTAAATTGTTTCTACCTCCGTGAAAAATGCTATTCAATGTAATCAACTTACTACCAGTTAGCCAAATGGTCCTCACTACGTGATGCCATATTGAATAGTTAGAGTTGACTGCAGTAGTTAACAAATTGGACATTCAGTTCTTGTAGACTGCAGGTCAAAGAGTAATATGTCAATGGCATCCTTATCCACCTGTACGATCTCTGGGTCATGGCCCATTACTGTTCTACCTTTTTTGAACTGAACATGCTCAACTTCCTATATCCTCAATCTGGCTTTTGAGATCATGTTAACTTCAGGAACATTTCCTTCAACAAAGGAAGGATGGAAGAGGGAAAAGAATAGAAGTTCACTTCAACAAAAACTGAGTTCAATTTCTTACCCAAGTCTTCAAGCTTACATTTGGGACCCCAGCAGTAAGCAAAAATGTTTTCTTGATAATGATACCATTTAGATCCTTTATACCAACATATTGTGGTTATTAAACACCTGGTTGGGAATAGTCAATTGACTAAATACTCAAAATTTAAAAATTCATTTTAAGTGAAAACTGTTAATCTATTTAGAGGTATACACTCAGATGACAGGAGGACAATGTGGTGACATGAGTGACAAGGATTGGGTAGGGACGTGAGTACCTGCAAGCCTATAGTACTCTTTTTGAAGAGACAGCCTCTCCTCACCTCCAGACTCTTGCTAACAATGAATGCATGGGTCTAATGTTCATGTTTCTATTATTTTTTTCTCAAGGAAAAACAAATTTGGACACCTGGGGTTTTTTTAAAGATGAAAAAATCAAACTCTTTACAGATCAAATAGGATATTGCAAAAGTCTAAACCTAGCCAACAATTTGTAACTTCTGGTTTAGGTGTAAGAAATATGGCTAATAAGGGACGCTGGGTGGCTCAGTGGGTTAAAGCCTCTGCCTTTGGCGCAGGTCATGATCTCAGGGTCCTGGGATCGAGGCCCACATCGGGCTCTCTGCTCTGTAGGGAGCCTGCTTCCTCCTCTCCCTCTGCCTGCCTCTCTGCCTACTTGTGATCTCTCTGTCAAATACAGAAATAAAATCTTTAAAAAAAAGGAAATATGGCTAATAAGGAAAGGGCAAATTAGAAGATAGCTGTGCAAAATAGGTGAAGGTCGAAAGAGGAAATATTTGCTCCTTTCAACCAATGTATTTTGTAACTGATGGAGAATGATGTTAAACATTGTGATTGGCGATCTTAAAAATTTAGAAGTTGGATTGTCGTTCTATCTGGACATCATCAGACATCACTGCCTTCCCAAATTTCTTCCTAAAAAAATGGGAAATGTTGCTTTAGGAGTTTATGTATTTCTCAAAGTCCATTTTCACGAATACCAAAATGCTTCTTTATGATACTGCCATATATTTGCTTTTCATAATTTGAAGTAGGCAATTTATCAGGTAGAACATTATTGTTTTTGTAAGTGTACCCCTGTGAGCCTTGAAAATATTCTTTTTTTAATATGCATTTTTTATTATGTTCAGTTAGTCTTGGAAATATTCTATTTTTTGTCCCTTTTTTGTTCCTACTAGAATATACTGGGTTATCAACTTATTCAACACCTATATATGTTTTTAAGATCTCATTCATTCCATGTAACTTTTGTGCCCAGTCTATGTGTTAGATGCTGAGAATACCACAAGAAAAGAGCTTGGTCTCTGTTCCCAGATGAGATACTTATGATTTAAAAGGAGAGTTTGACTTATTCATGTCTGACTTTTAGGTAAAGAAAATTATGATTTTTGGAGAGAGGCAAAGTAGACCAATAATGACATATATTTTCATATTCATGGGTGCATGAATCTAATGTATATTTATGGTTCTTTATATGTACTTTGAAAAATCCAAATAGCATGCTAAGAAAACAAGTTATTCTTTCCTCTTTCCCCTAAAATAAAGTCCTATGGAGATGATATGTACAGAGATGGTTTATTATAAATTTATCATCAGATATCCAATAAAATAGATTATCTTGAAGATAAAGGTTCTTCTCATCTTCCCACACTCGGTCTTTGGATCTTTCTCTTCTCTGTTCCCTTCACTGCACTGGACATTCATCTAACTCCACTGATTTAAATACCAGGTATTTATTTATATTTATGATATTACTGAATTGATCCCATCTAGGGCAATTTTATGCGACAGTTTAATGTGTGGTTGATGAAATTTTTTTCTTCAAGAAGGAACATTTAAGGATGAGAAACCCAAGGCTAAAGATAAGGAGTGTGAATCTCTGAGGAGTTACAGATATGCTGAGATTGATGATATTTTACTTGCCCCTGTATCACACCACACAGATAGACATTCCTTACTCATATCTATATTTGCACTGTTGCAGTCACTCCATTCATTCCTGCAGAAGTTAAGGACAGAGCCTCAGAGGGCAACTTTGGGAGCATTATCTAGTAGTAAATTGTCACTGTCTTGTGAATGAGTTTGAACAAAAGATTCAGTTTATCATTGTCTTAGGAACACAGGTAAATAATTTGTCTTACATATAATCCTAGGAAGTCTTCAGAAATCCTGAAGTTCCCAGAGAGCTGGTCTTATCTTCTATGGTTCCTCGCACATTCATGACACATATGCCACATTTTATTTATAAGGTGTGTACCATATAATGAATCCCATGATATGGGGCATACTCATATTTCATGTTTAGTGGTTTACCTCTTCACACTATTATTTTGGTGGCCCTTACCCCTTGAAAGAAAAGACAACTCAGGAAGGAAACGGAGTGAACTCATTACTAATAAATATTGTTCAAACATTTGAATATCAAACATAAGAGCTCACCACACCTTTACTTATATTTGTGTTGAAGGGCGAGTATGTTAAGAGCTCAAAGCATTGTTTCCTTAATTTACTTTGGGAAACAAAAATGAGTGCATGAATTTCTATTTCTATGTATTTGGGGAATTGAGGACCATTGTAACTGTCCTATTGTATAAGTAACAATTCAACAGTCAAAACCTCTTTTGAGGAAAGTCTATATTTAAGTTTAATGAGGTAATAATTAAATGTTATTTTCAGTATAATGAGTAGAACACTTGAAGCCCACTTGGCACTATAGATAGGTAAGCTCTATGTCTAGTAATGCTCTTGGGAAGACATGGGTTTCAGAGCCTGAAACAAAATGTGGGGAAATGATACAAAAATGTACCATATTTTGCAAGTTTTACAGTTTATGACCATGGAAACACAATGCAAGGGTCTTTCCCAAGGCTTTGGAAGGGCCTGTGCAATGTGGCACCTGAGACTTGTTTCATACTACATTGGCAACCCTTTAACAAAAGTAGAAACAATATTTATTATATCTTCACCATAGAAAGAGAAATGTTATGGGGATCCTGAACTCTGAAGGTCTCTACATGGAGCATGTAGATTTCATATGTTCATATTTGAGGTATACAGAAGGTCAGTTAGTAAAAAATTGCAGAAGTATGAATCTTACTCCAGAAAGGTAGGTTGGAATCTTTTTATCCTTTTCCAAAAGGATGTGTTAAAGATAGAGTGGGTGGCCTCACTCATCTCACTCATCAGCTATTCCTGGGCCCATTTCCTAATTTTGAGCCTGAACACCTCACCACTTCATTGTAGAGAAGCATGACAGAAAGAAAATTCAGGAGAGAGGATGACCACCTTAACATCATTCTCCGAGACCTTCTCAGGGAATACGATTAATTCTTTTCTAAAGGGCGGTGGCCTAGGCTCATTTTACATTTAGCCCAGAAAGAGGAAAATAATTCAGAGAAGAATGTTAGTCTTGAGTAGGAGTGCAGAGAACAGGGTTAAAAGAATGTGCCTCGATAATGCAATCATTGCTCTCTATCTTGCCACCCAGTTCAATTTTCTTCATGGTACAGATCCCTCTGAAATTATTTTTATTTGTTTGGTTCATGCTTTTCTGTCTCCACTAGTTTCCATGAGACTATGAACCTTGTCTAATGATGCAGTCCATGTGCCTAAAATAGTGTCTGGCCATAATAGACTTTTCTGCCATGTTTGTTCAATAGTTAAGTAATAAGTACCCTAATGCCTTTGTGAGCCTAGATTGATGGGGCTGAGAAGGGAGAAACCTCACAGAACATCTCATATGCTGGCTCACTGTGACTGCCAGTTGACTCTCTGGCAGGATAACAAAAAACACACACCCTGGATCAGAGTATGGTAAGATATTTTACCAATCTCATGTTCATTGCTTCCATTATATCAAGCTCAACTCTAGAATAAATATCCCTGAAACTGATATATTTTATATATTTTACCACTTAGTTATATCTTTAGTTCTTTCTCAATTGTGCTCCTTCTGTGACTAAAAATTTGCATCCCACAATAAGCAGTGGTTTTCTCTTTGTGCCTCCTGGAGCATTAGGGTTGCTTTGGAGGTACCTCAAGGACTACCAGGGAGAATGAGGACAAAGGCGCCCAGAGC
Organism: Spilogale gracilis; assembly: GCA_004023965.1. Taxonomy (NCBI): domain Eukaryota; kingdom Metazoa; phylum Chordata; class Mammalia; order Carnivora; family Mephitidae; genus Spilogale; species Spilogale gracilis. The sequence goes on along the minus strand of PITA01005563.1, from coordinate 57,373 downwards.
CCCAAGCCATTGATCCTCTCCTTTTATCAGGGAATTTCTGCTTTGAGTTGTTTTTATGTTTTGTTCTTCTCCATATGATTTGACTTGATGCCACATGATTTCAAAATTTTAACAAGAATTGAAACACTATTCATCTTATTTGACATCTTTGTTTGGCTATGAAAATTCCAGATGCTTTTATGTAATTTTAAATGTCTGAGTACCTTGAAACACACTTCAAATTTGAATATTTCTTTCCATGCTGTTTGGCCCTTGTGCATTAAAATTCAATTAATTATATAATTCTATTTCACAAATAAAGGAAACAATACATTTTTGCTTATTTGTACCTGAATCACAAAGGAGCTAAGACTAGTACCAAGAAAAAAAGAACAGGATGTGTTTACACTTTTTCCTAGAAATTAAAAAAAAGCAAGTACAGACTGTGGGATAATATATTATCTATCACAAAAGGTTTTTTGTTGTTGTTTTTTATTAACATATAGTATATTATTTATTTCACATGTACAGGTCTGTGATTCATCAGTCTTACATAATTTGCAGCACTCACCATAACACATACCATCCCCAATGTCTATTGCTCTGCCACCCTATCCCTCCACCACTCCCCTCCAGCAACCTCTGTTTGATTCCTGAGATTAATAATCTGTACGCTTTGTCTTCCTCTCTGGTTTCATCTTGCTTCACTTTTCCCTGCCTTCCCCTATGATTCTCTGTCTTGTTTCTCAAATTCCTCTTGTCAATGAGATCATATGATAACTCTCTTCCTCTGATTAACTTATGTCACTTAGCATAATACCTTCTAGTTCCATCCACATCACTGCAAATGGCAATTTCAGGTTTTTAGGGGCTGCATAGTATTCCATTCTATCTATCTATCTATCTATCTATCTATCTATCTATCATCCATATATCTCTCTATCATCTATCTATGTATATATCTATATCTAATCACATCTTTATTCATCTATTGATGGACATCTAGGCTCTTTCCATCATTTGGCTATCATAGACTTTGCTATAAACATTTGGGTTCATGTGTTCCTTTGGATCACTACATTTGTAACAACGGGGTTAATACCTAGTAGTGCAATTGCTGGGTCGTAGGGTAGCTCTATTTTCAACATTTTGAGCGACCTCCATACTATTTTACAGAGTGGCTGCACCAGCTTGCATTCCCACCAACAGTGTAGGAGGGTTCCCCTTCCTCTGTATCCTTGCTGTCATTTCCTGACTTATTACAAAGCTGTAATAAAGACAGTGTCATTTCCTGACTTATTAATTTTAGCCATTCTGACTGGTGTGGGGTGGTATCTTACTATGGTTTTGATTTGTATTTCCCTGATGCCGAGTGAGATTGAACACTTTTTCGTGTGTGTGTTGGCCATTTGGATGTCTTCTTTGCAGAAATGTCTGTTCATGTCTTCTGCCCATTTCTTGATTGGCTTATTTGTTCTTTGGGTGTTGAGCTTGTTAAGTTCTTTATAGATTTTGGATACTAGCCTTTTATCTGATATGTCATTTGCAAATATCTTCTCCCATTCTGTAAGTTATCTTTTGGTCTTGTTGACTGTTTCTTTTGCTGTGCAAAAGCTTTTAATCTTGATGAAGCCCTAATAGTTCACTTTTGCCCTTGCTTCCCTTGCCTTTGGTGATGTTTCTAGGAAGAAGTTGCTGCAACTGAGGTCAAAGATGTTGCTGCCTGTGTTCTCCTCAAGGATTTTGATGGATTCCTGCCTCATATTGAGGTCTCTCATTCATTTTTAGTCTATTTTTATCTTTGGTATAAGAAAATGGTCCAGCTTTATTCTTCTGCATGTGGCTGTCCAATTTTCCCAACATCATTTGTTGAAGATCTTTTTTCTATTGGACCCTCTTTCCTGTTTTGTCGAAGATTAGTTGACCATAGAGTTGAGGGTCCATTTCTGGGGTCTCTATTCTGTTCCATGGATCTATGTGTCTGTTTTTGTGCCAGTACCATACCGTCTTTATTATAGCTTTGTAATAGAGCTTGGAGGCTGTAATTGTGATATCGCCAACTTTGGTTTTCTTTTTCAACATTCCTCTGGCTATTTGGGGTCTTTTCTGGTTCCATATAAATTTTAGGAGTATTTGTTCCATTTCTTTGAAAAAAAGTTGATGGTATTTTGATAGGGATTGCATTAAATGTATAGATTGCTCTAGGTAACATAGACATTTTCATAATATTTGTTATTCCAGTCCATGAGCATGGAACATTTTTCCATTTCTTTGTGTCTTCCTCAATCTCTTTCATGAGTACTCTATAGTTTTCTGAGTACAGATTCTTTGCCTCTTTGGTTAGATTTATTCCTAGGCATCTTATGGTTTTGGGCACTTGTAAATGGAATTGGCTACTTAATTTCTTTCTTTTCTCTTGTTGGTGTATAGAAATACAACTGATTTCTGTGCATTGATTTTATATCCTGACACTTTACTGAATTCCTGTATGAATTCTAGCAGTTTTGGAGAGGCTTCCTTTGGGTTTTCCACATAAAGTATCATATTATCTGCAAAGAGTGAGAGTTTTACTTCTTCTTTGCCTATTTGGATTCTTTTTATTTCTTTTAGTTGTCTGATTGCTGAGGCTAGGACCTGTGGTACTATGTTGAATAGGAGTGGCCACCCCACCTTTCTTTTGATGTGAATTAGAATGGTAAATGGATTTTCACACATCACTTTAAATCTGGAGGTGTCTTTGGGTCTAAAATGAGTTTCTTGCAGATAGTATCTTGATGGGTCTTGTTTCTTGTCTTTTTGTTTTTGTTTTTGTTTTTTAATCCATTTGCTTTCCTGTGTCTCTTGATTGGGGCATTTACTCATGTAACTATTGAAAGATATGAATTCAGTGCCTTTGCATTGCTCATACATAAGGTGACTGTTACTGTATATTGTCTCTGTTCCTTTCTGGTCTGTTACTTTTAGGTTCTCTCTTTGCTTAGAGGACCCCTTTCAATATTTCCTGTAGGACTGGTTTGATGTTTGCAAATTTTTTTAGTTTTTGTTTTTTTCTGGAAAATTTTTTATCTCTCCTATTTTCAATGATAGCCTAGATTCTTGGCAGCATATTTTTCTCATTTAGTGCTCTGAATATGTCATGCCAGTCTTTTCTGGCCTGCCAGGTCTCTGTGGATAGGTCTGCTGCCAACCTAATATTTCTCCCATTGTAGGTTGCAGATCCCTTGTCCCAAGCTGCTTTCAGGATTTTCTCTTTGCCTCTGAGATTGTAAGTTTTCTTATTAGATGATGGGGTATTGACCTATACTTATTGATTTTGTGGGGGGGTTCTTCTCTGTGCCTCCTGGATTTTGATTCTTGTTTCTTTCTCAAATTAGGTAAGTTCTCTGCTATAATTTGTTCCACTATACCTTTTTCCCCCTCTCTCTTTCTTCTTCTTCTGGGATCCCAATTATTCTAATACTCTTTCATGTTATTGTGTTACTTATCTTTCGCTTTCTCCCCTTGTGATCCAGTAGTTGTTTATCTCTCTTTTTCTCAGCTTCTTTATTCTCCATCATTAGGTCTTTTAGATCACTATTCTCTCTTCTGTCTCACTTACCCTAACAGTAAGGGCCTCCACTTTTTATTGCACCTCATTAATAGCATTTTTTATTTTGGGGCACCTGGGTGGCTCAGTTGGTTAAGCAACTGCCTTCAGCTCAGGTTATGATCCCGGAGACCCGGGGTCAAGCCCCACACATCAGGCTCCCTGCTTGGCGGGAAGCCTGCTTCTCCCTCTCTCGCTCCCCCTGCTTGTGTTCCCTCTATGGCTGTGTTTCTCTCCGTCAAATAAATAAAATATTTTTTAAAAATAGCATTTTTTATTTCAACTTGTTTAGATTTTAGTTCTTTTATTTCTCCAGAAAGGGATTTTATTTCTCCAGAAAGATATTCTCTAGAATCTTCTATGCTTTTTTCCAAGCCCGGCTAGCATCTTTGTTATCATCATTCTGAACTCTAGTTCTGACATCTTACTAATGTCCCTTTTGATTAGGTCTCCAGGAGTTGGTACTGCCTCTTGTTCTTTTTTGAGGTTAGTTTTTCTGCCTTGTCATTTTATCCAGAGAAGAATAGATGAATGAGTGAACAAAATGCTAAAATGGTAATAATGACTCCAGAAAAATATACACTAACCAAATCAGAAGAGACCTGAAACCCCGCGGAGAAGAAGGGGGGGGGATCATTAGACTGGTGAATAGAACAGAGCCAAACACTTGATTTTGGATGTATTTTCCTCTGTTAGAGGAACCTGTCTCCCAAAATGTTAAAGAATGAAAAACTCATATATATACAGAAATAAGGGTAAACATGATGAAGGAATGGAATATGACTGTAAAGATGAAAATTAAAGAAAGATTTTTAAAAAGGAATTGATAAGAAGTTGGTCAAAAAAAGAAAAAAAAGAGGAGAGAGTGTGATCAGCCTGGAGACTAGAACAAAGGCATACACAAGATTTAGGGTATATTTTGGTCTATTAGAAGAACTGTTTCTCAAAATTTTAAAGAAAACTTATATGTATAAAAAATAAGGTTATATACAATGAAGGAATAGACTATGACTATAAAAATGAAAAATTAAAAAAGATTTTTAAAAAGGTATTGATAGGATAAAATAGTTAAAATAGATTAAATTATGAAAGATGAAAAATTCAAAGAAAAAAGTAAAATAGGAAATGAAAAAATGAAAACTTAAAAATTTAACTTTGAAAGACTAAGGAATCGTGGGGAAAAAATCCATGAATTCCACGTGCTGTATTCCCCTAGTGCTAGAGTATTATAGTTCTCCTTGATTGGTGAACTTGGTCTTGGCTAGATGTTCTCGCTGATCTTCTGGGGGAGGGGCCTGTTGCGGTGATTCTCAAATGTCTTCGCTGGAGGCGGAAGTGCCCCACCCTTGCCAGGGGCCAGGCTAAGCAATCTGCTCAAGTTCGCTCTTGGAGCTTTTGTTCCCCGAACGCTTTCCGTACAGCTTTGGGGGACGGGAATGAAGATGGCGGCCTCCCAATGTCTGGCCCAGAGGAGCTGAGAGCTCGGCATCTCACTCTTCAGTGCGCCCCCAGAGAAAAGCTGTCAATTCCTTCCATCTCCTTGGGCTCCCGCCGCATTCTGTGCTCACCTGGCCTGTGACCAAGTATTTTATCTCTGGTACTCGGCCCCATTTGGAGTCTCCAAACCCAGCCAATTCCTGCAGCGTGCTCCCATGCTACTCCTCCTGGAGAAGGAAGGGGGTTCTTCCCAGATATGCCACTTATGGGGTCCCTCCTGGAAGAACAGTGGCCTGACTGTGCCAGGGATCACAGTTTATGGCAACCCCAAGCTGAGCGCCCCCTCCTTGGCTGTGTCTCTGCAGCTGGCTTCCCTGCTCCAATACCAGGAACTCTGCTGCACTCAGGCACCCCTGGTCTTTCTGTGACCCTGAGGGTCCTGAGATCACACTGACCCAGCAAGGGTTTCACACACACCCCACTAGCCACTGGAACGATGTCCCTCTGGGGAACAGACTTCTAAAAGTTTGGATTTTGTGCTGCGCTGCTCTCTCACTTGCCTGGTAAGTGGCTGATGGAGGCTTCTCCCCGCCCTCTCGGGTCTATTTTCCCCTGTATTGCCTTGGATTCACTTCTCTGCACGTCCTACTTTCCAGGAAGTGGCTGCTTTTCTGGTCATAGAATTGCTGCTATTCTTCTCTCTGAGCTCCTGTTGAGTGTGTCGGTGTTCAGAATGGTTTGATAACTATCTAGCTGAATTCCTGGGACCCAAGGAAATTAAGGACTCCTACTCCTCTACCATCTTGCTCCTCCCCTCTATCATGAAAGTTTTAACTAAGGGAACAAAGAGAGGCAACAGAATAAGGGACTGGCTTTATTTTTGTCCATCATTGTGACTTTTAGTTAAGAGACTGAAGGAAGAATTCTGAACCATTCAAGTTGGAAGCCCAGTTAAGGTTACTGCAATTCTGATTAAGCATTTGCTTTTCATCAGAGGCAAGGTACTCTCTGACTACTATTTTCCTGCAGATCCCTAACATGCAAGGTTGATGTACTTCCTTAATTTACCAGTTCAGTTATTTGAATAATAAGGCTTTGTTTTGTTCATCAGTAGCCCTTGTTTGTTTGCATCATGGAAAATGACACTATTCAAAATGGTAACAGTTTGATTTGTTTCTAATAATTCTGAAATTTAAATATTTACCTCTGAGAAGAGCACAGTGATTTTAAAAAGATGCTGTGGCATGTTATATGTATGTGTGTGGTTGTGTGTTTTATTTGCAATTCAATACATTAAAACAGTTGGCATTCTTGAAATATATAGACAATAAAGAACTACCAGTTCATCAATTGCTGATGAGATTTTTATATTCTTGCATTGGTACTTTACATTTTGCGTCATGTAGTTTCTATCGAATAGGTTGGTCTCTATGGAATCAGTGACTGGTCATTCTTACCTTAGCAGATCCTATTTTCTCCCATGCATTGTACTGTAGTCAGTCATATTTTACTCATTATATTGACATAACTTTGAATGTGGGTGGTCATAAAAATGATCTCTATAGAACTATTTCATTGTTGAATACTTCAGGTATTTTCATTCCCACATAAACACTATTCTATAATATTATTACTCAATACAGGACTTTGATATCGCCAGGTTTCTTTATATTCTCAATATGCCTATGTTATCTGCCAATCATATGTAAGCCCCTTGACAGCAGGAGCCCAGGTTTTGATACCTAGATAGTGCACACACTGTCTAGTTCAAGGTCCCCAATTAGTCAGACTTGTGGTGGAGTGGAGTTAGCCCTGTGATATATAGACATCGCTACCAAGAGATTTTCCTTGTCTTATTTGTTCTAGGAGATAGGAAGGGAAAATGAGCAAGTAAGGAGACAGAATTATAACCAGGAAATACAGAGGCCAAGAGCTACATGGGAACAGTTTTAGATTTAGGAAACCTTTTTGAGGAAGGGTGGAAAGGGAAGAGATTGAAAGCCAAAATGGGCCCACTTAAGAGGGGATTGCAGAAGACATCCTGCAGTTAGATGGAGTCAGAGGACACAGGAGAACCACTGTGGACTAGACCAAGGATGAAGACAAGCTCCAAAGCCAGGGACCAAAGCTCATCAAGCTGGTCATGGAAGAAGGTAGGTTTAGGGTAGGCCCAAAGGCTGGGTCATAAAGGAGAAGGATGGGATCTGGGGGAATAGAGTGAGGAGAGAAAGAGAAGTGAGAATGAAGATGAAGAGGAGCTTGGTGGAAAGTAGATATCTGGGTTCCATTCCAGCAACATTTATTCCTGATCATTGCAAGCGTGTGTCCCTGAGCCTTAGGGGCACTAGGAAAGGCCTCTGACAAATTCACATAATGAGATAAGGTTTCTGTTTCTGTCTCCATCTTTGCTTGCCCTGTTTGCTTGTTCTCTCTCTCCCCTACTCTTGCTTTCTCACTTTTACTCTTGCTCTCTCTCATTCTTTAAGACCACAAAATGCAAGTAATATGGAACTTCAAGTCATAATTAAAGCCAGGAAGATGATACCATGGGTTTCAGCAAGCTACGTGGAGAACAGTGGCATGAATATAGGATACACAGCTTGGTCCAGGGTGATGGAAAATGGACCAGGGAGAAGGAAAAATGGAGACGTGGTGGGGTGGGGTGCAATTTGTAAAGGTCATCCAATGGATTGAGTGGAATGAATGATGGAACTTACTATGGGCCAGACACCAGATACCAGTCTGGTATCTCTCTGCATATTAATTTCAACCCTGAAATTGTACTGGAAGGCAAATATTATTGCCTTTATTTTTAAAATAAGGATATTAGGATTAAAAAATGTGGATAATGTGCTAAAGGTCACACAGCTCAGAGGCCAAGCCTTTATACAAGTCTGTGTTCTTCTGACTCAACATTCTTTCCGCTTCTTCGAGGAAATTCTTTACTTTAAAACACCTCATAGCTCAGAATCTGTCAGAACCAGTCCTTTCTTCATGACCTTCTTCTTGATATTGATGAAGACACAGCTAAAGTATGGTCTCATAAATTCATCCTTGGCCATTCTGTGGTATCCTCCAGAGCCTTTCTTGATACATTCCCCCCCACCCCATACTTTGACATTTCAAATGAAATAGTACAAATGAATAAAACAGTTTATTATTAAAAATAATGTGCCTCGGCGAGCTTATGTAATGAGTCTTGAGTATATGGTCTTTTGCTTCTTCCCTGGTATTGGATGTAATTCTAAATTCTCCTGCATTTGCAGAAGGAGAATGTATGTAGTCCCTCTTCTCTGCCTCTGGCTACTTGTTTTCAACAGGAAGGTCATTTATAGAATCTTGAAGAGGATGAGGAAACTGCATCCTAACTCCCTGTGTTGGCAGGGTCAGCAGTTGTAAGCTGCTGGGGAGTTGCCAAGTGCTATTGAGATGATTGCTATGACTGACCCAAGAGGCTGTTTACTCATGAGGCCCAAGCTTTCCAGTCATGGGAAATACAAGGGATCCTTGGCTGAAGTCAGTATACCAAAACCTCTAAGAAGTTATTCACAATCTCATTTTGAAACTTCCCATGGTCATACAAGAAAAGCCAAGCACTGACATTATATGTCAGATAAGGCTATGATAGAAACTTATCCTAGATCCAGATTTTGTCTGATCCACCTTCTGAGCTGTGGAAGGGTGTGTGTGCTTCTCTGGGAAAGGAGGTCATCCAGAAGTTGACTTGTGAGTTTGTTGGTTCCTTTATTCCTCATGGAGTAGTTTCTTTACCTTCTGATCATATCTCTTTAGGATTCATTCATTCATTCACTCATTGAACAATGTAAGGTGAGCACCTACTATGTGCTGGGCTCTGTGTAGAAACTTGAAACACAATGCTAAGCAGCAACAAACCCACTTCCTACACTCAAGAAGCTTACAATTTAGCAATGGGAAAACAGAAAGAAAAAAGAATCATTGACCTATGTAATTTCTAACTATGAGTAATTTGAAATGACAGCCAAGCTTTGAGAGTGTATAACACAGATTGAATCTAGTCTGTAGAGTTGGAGTAGCTTCCCTGAGAAATGTGTATGAGCTGCAATTTGAGAAAGATGTATTACCTCAAAGACCCTTGGGATTGATAATGAATTAAGGCTAGGATTTGACAAACCACTGAAAGTGTATATGCATTAACTTCTGAGGGATCAGCAGAGAGCTTGCTTGGGTTTTACTCTTAAGATGGCAGCATATTTTGTAAAATACACAACCTCATCCAAGTGACATCTGTATTCTTTCTTCAAATCATCTCTTGACACCTGGTTTGTTTTGATTCAGCTAGTAACCTTTTTTTTTTCTTTATTTGTTTTACAACATCAGTCAACTGGTCAACACCCTCTTTTAACCCTGCTTCATCCCTAATGACTGAGCTGGCTCTAAGACTTGTTTTCTTCCTCTCCACTTTCCTGCTCTCCACCTCACCATCTGATCTCCTCCTTTTCCATATTGGTTCCAGTCTCTGTGACCTTTCGTGTTGTTGGCTTACACACATCTTCACAGATCTCTAGGTTGGAACTGACCATAGGAATAGAAACAAAAGCCATTCCTGGGTTGTATGCTCCTGAGAGAGAAATGCAGACAGTGTGTGATTCTATGTGGTTTTTTTTTTTTCCACCATATACTAATATCTGGGTGGACTCAAATCACTTTTATGGTGAGATTTATCCAGATCTATTCTCCTGTGGATTATCTTTACCTGGGAAATATGTGCTTTAAGAGGTATTAATAAAAGAACTGTAGTTTTCTTCCTTTATCATGTTTCACTCAGGCCAGCAGAGGTGTGATGCATAAGCTGAAAGTAAATTTAATAGGAAACTTAGGTTTTGTTTCCCTGGCAACATTAATTCGGTCTCCTTACAAATGGAAACGACACTGGAGGCCTTTGTTTCTGCATTCCCAACTCCACAGGGCAGGATGACCTGCTGAGCACTCTGGAAACAGTGCTGTATAACAGAATCCTGCAGCATTTACTTTAGAATCTCCCCTCACTGAATTTCATACAACCTCCTGGGCATTGTGCTGCAGTTGATGTTCATCTTGTTTGCTCAAAGAAGAGGGGCAGAAGAATAGTTGGTGCTGTGCCTCAGTACACCTGGGCACACGTGCCAGCAGGGTATGGTGCAGTATACCAGGCCAAGGTGAAGTTTGGTGATTCAGGAACAACAGAGGCTAGAAGTTCAAGGTCAAAGTGGACAATGGTCCAGTAGTTCAGATACTGAGCTGGAGCACTGGTATGTAGGAGCAGTAACCACATCACATATGTGGAGACTTGTTTTTACCTCTCACATCTGTTTAGAACAATTGATAAATACTAGGGTGAGTTTCAGTAAGAATCCTAGAAAACACAGTCAACTACCTTTATCCATTTAAATAATTGACATTCAAGAGGCTTTGGCAAAGCAGCTGAAATATGTATCGACAGATGAATGGATAAAGAGGTAGTCTGTACATACATACGATGGAATACTATTCAGTCATAAAAGGGAACAAAATCTTGCCATTTGCAATGATATAGAGGGAGTTAGGGAATACAATGCTAAGCAAGATAAGTCTTTCAGTAAAAACAAATATCATATGATTTTACTCATACGTGAAATTTAAGAAATGAACAAAGGGGAATAAAAAGAAAAAGACAAAACCAAACAAAGACTCTTAACTGTGGAGAACAATGGAGCAGAGGGTTACCAAAAGGGAGGTGGAGGGGGATGGGTGACATAGGTGATGGGAATTAAGAGTACACTTATCTTGATGAAAAGCACTGAGTAATGTATGGAATTATGGAATCACTATATTGTACATCTGAATTAAAATTTACAAACTTAATAAGAAAAAGCTTTGGTAAAAATTGTTTTCTACATCCGGGAAATTTTATGGAAGTATTTCTGCTGGGAGGCTTTGTAATATAGTGGTAAGTCTCTCAGTCCTTTTTTTTTTTTTTTAAGATTTCATTTATTTATTTGACAGAGACAGCAAGAGAGAGGGAACACAAGCAGAGGGAGTGGGAGAGGGAGAAGCAGACTTCCTGCTAAGCAGGGAGCCCAACACAGGGCTGGAACCCAGGATCCTGGGATCATGACCTGAGCCGAAGGCAGATGCTTAACAACTGAGACACCCAAGTTCCCCTGGTTTCTGGGTTCTGATGACAGACTGCCACGATTTAAGTCTTGGCTCCATCACTTACTAGCTGTGAGACTTGGGAAAACCTGCTTTTCTGTGTCTCAGTTTTCTCATCCACAAAATAGTCTCAATAGTAGTTTAGCGTTGTAGAGAAGAAGACATTTCACCAAGAGCAGTGCTTAAAGAGTTGTAGCAGGTGCTTACTATGTATTAGACATTGAACTGCCACACTCCCACCTATTTGCCATGAGAAGAGAGAGTACTTGTCAGATCTTTTTGAGTCCTTGAGAAAATTTTACTAGAACTGAAAAAGAATATAACTTTTCCCCAAAGCTAATTCCATGAGAATTCGTGCCTATTTTGTGGCTGCTCCTTTAACATGTGGTGGGGCCAGGGCTTGAGATAATGGAAGAGAAGTAGGAGAAGGAAGAAATGAAGAGGAAGAGGAAAAGGAGGAGATGGGAAATCTCATGACCTTGGAATTGGAAGCATACTGGTACCCATGATACCTGTTTCCTCCACTACCTCCCCCAAACAATATTTGCTCATTCCCAGTAACTAGAGATTCTACTTGGAACTACGAGTTGTTTTTATCCTGGATCTCAAAGAGCCAGGCCTGAAACATAACTCCTCAGTGTAACTTTCCTCACAGGTTATTGTGTAGGGCTGCCTTCCAGTAAGAACACACAGCACAGTTCTGATAATATACAAGCCCAGTGTTTTATGTGGGAATGGAGATGTGAAGGAAGATTTTTTTTTTCAGCCTTAAGGTTAAGCTCAGAAAAAACAAAAGGCACTAAATCCCTGTTTTTATCTGTCTTTCTTAAACACTTACCTTGCAATTTTAGAAAATGAGAGGGTACAGTGCTCATTTAAGACAATATGAAGACTTACAACCCAAATCAAATAATGTCAGGCAGAGAAGAACAAATGCCACAAATTCTCATTTGTTTGTAACTGAGGATAAATGCTACTTTACTGAAGTAATTGTTGGCATTCCTCCCCATCTGCCCATCCACAGTCTCATGTTCCTGCATGATATCAGAACACATGGACATTCTTGCTAAGTGCACACTGCCCATTCTCTGAAAGTCTGTCCTAAGCACAGACACTTGGAACATAAGGAATAACATGGAGGACATGAGGAGCAGGAAGGGAAAAATGAAGGGGATTGGGAATCAGAGGGGGAGACAGACCAAAAGAAGCTCCAGGAAACAAACTGAAGGTTTTAGAGGGGATGGATGGGGAGATGGGTTAGCCCGGTGATGGATATTAAGGAGGGCACGTATACATGGAGCACTGGGTGTTATACACAAACAGTGAACCATGGAACACTACATCAAAAACTAATGATGTACTGTATGGTGACTAACATAATATAATAAAAGAAAAAAAAAAAGAAAAAGTGTCAGCTCCTCCGGGTTTTGTCCCTGGCCCTGAAGATAATCTGCCAGCATTTCCCCTCACTGTATACTTCCCCTCTCCTTCTACAGCAGTACTAACTACCTTCAGGTTCTCTCCTGTCTCTGGCCCTTTGCTCATGCTGATGCTTCCACCCTGAGTAGGTTCTTCTCCCAAACTTCCACCTTCATCTAGGCTTTTTGTGAACTCTCTCTTCCTCCTTGAGTTGCTCACTCAGAATATGATCTTTCTTGATACCCTCTCCCTGACAATCCCCAACATCCTAAGACATTCCACTCTCCGGAATCCACTCAGATATGGTTTCTATCTCTTGTTTAGCCCTTGTCACAAGGAATCCCACTGTATAAAAATGTGTGTGGCCTGTGTACATGTGTGTGTGCGTGTGCATGTGCGTGTCTATGTGTATTGGTTCCTCCTAGCTTAAGGAAAAGGGACCAGGTCTTATTCATCTTTCTGCGGTTCATAGAATAGTTTTTACACAGAGACAATTAATGGAAGATCCTCATGTGCATGAAAAGAATGAGCAATAACCTGGCCTCCTGGCACTTCGACTATAGGCAAACGCCTTCCCCAGAGGTGTCCTTCTCTCCTTTGAGCTGCCAGACTTCCCTCCTTCTCTCTTCTCCATTCTTCCTTGGTCACCACAGAGGGTTCCTGAGACTCCACGCAGATTTCTAAGCCCAAACTGAGAGCAGCACACAGTCCAGAAAGCCCATAGGCCAAAACCGCCCTCTCCCCACCATCAACAGAGTTAATTAAACATTCGTTAGTCCTTCAAATATTCCTTTTCTCATCCTCCTCTGAGTGGGGTTCGGTAGGCTATAACAAGTTTGGTAGAAGATGAGAAGAGCAGAGAGAATCGCTTGTACCAGCTCTGTCTGGAATCTGGCATTATTTTAGCTCCTTTACAGCTTCTCCATGTTGGCTTTATATTTTATAAGAGTTTCTGTCAATATTTTTTTCATGGCAATTTTCACTGAATGTCATTAATATCCAGTCTTGACCAAGTCTGACTTTTTAATAGAAAAGGTCACATACCATTACACATATTAATGTCTATTAATAGCTTGTGATTGAGTCTCAGCCTATTAGGTTAGAAGTTAATGACATTATCTGATTGGTGCTTCACTGAGGCTAATTAATTAATTTCCTTGCTTTCTGCTTTTTCCTGATACCCATGAAATCTCTATGGAATGAATATTGTACAGCAGATTTGTAGCTTCTTAATTTCGGGATTCGTAGAACTCAGTGGCAGTGAGATTCAAGGACAGAGGAAAAAATGTATGAATCAACATGTATTTTTTATTCTCTGATTACTCTTTTATGAGCTCTTCCAGAAATCATAAGGGAAGAAAAAAGCACACGGGTGTTCCTGTTTTTTCTCTTTTTCTCATTTCTCTCTAAGTAAATAGTGTTCTGCTGCTGAGTCTGGAGGCTGCAGGCCCCAGTGAGTTTGGTATGGACTGTAAACATTGGATGCTGAGAGAAGAGCAAAATAGAAGGGTTTTGCAGACTGGGCTCAAGTGTAAACAGCTCTTGGCCTCTATGTTGGGCAGGATGAGGACGGTGGCCATAATTAATGCTTAGTGATGCTTATTGTTCTCAGTGTTTTGCAGGTATTCTCTCGTCTAAGTTATGGACTATTAGGTCTGAACTATTATTATCCCCATTTCACAGATGAAAGAGCTGCAATGTCTACTGACTAAGAAGTTGTCCAAGCTTATACAGCTAGCACCTGTCAGAGCTCAGACTCAAAACTATGTTTGTTTGAGTCTGACCACTCAGCTCTCTTCCTTAGGCTGCTTATGTGGGACCCTGGCTCCAGCTGACGTCCTCCTCCATTCTCAGGACTCCAGAGTAACAAGAGGGTGGCCTCAAGTAGTCAGGAACAGATAAGATATGAGAAGATCTATATTTACACAGGAGATAAAATAAGGATGATCATTTGTACAAAAAGATTTATCATAGTGTAACTTTGGGAGGAAGCTTTCCAGGAAGACAAAATATCAATTGTGCAGAGATTCACATCACACCTTTTTTTTTCAAGCAAAGAAAGCAAAGTGTAAGTGCATTTTAGTATTGGGCTAAGTCACAGTTTCATGGTAGTATTTGTGTTCTGAAGCCATTCTTGATTGACATTGTTGCCACATTTCTACAAGTCTTTTTTTTTGTTGTTTTCTGTGATAATTCAGTGAAAACATCCTGGCGTTTTTATAGGTTTTCCTTATATATTCTACAGTTTGGACTTGCCAAAACGTTTATATGTAACTTGTAGCAACTGCAATATATTTCTTATTTTTCTTACTTTAACAAATAAATGTCTTGTGATGCCTATAAGAGTGGGACATCAAGTTGTACCTAATTAAGGAGTGGCTATTTTCTGCATGTGACGTTGTAACTCTATGACTCAGTTGCCTGGATTTTATCTCTGTGACCAGCCAACTAAATATTCAGACTCAGTTCAAAAGATGATGGGGGAGGCTTACTAGGTGTTTCTCCCCTTGTTACCTTATCTCATCTTAAGCAGCCACATTTATGTTAGGATCTGGCAGGTGGGAACTCGGAGACTCAGAGTAGGCTAGTGATCTGAGCAAACTCAAATCAATAGCTGGAATTCCAACTTAGATCTCAAACTTTGCATCAAGAATTATGCTTTTTATCACATCAGAGCTCTGTTCCCTGTTCCCAATGGATGTGTCTCTTATTTCTCTTTAAACAAGCTGGTGAATGCCTCTTAGTATCTTTATAAAACAATTACATGAATACAAATCAAATTATGCTGTTGATGTTCTCAACATTTATCTCCAACATGACACTGGGCCTGCCATGCTGATTATTTGAGTTTGGTAATTATGAGCAGATTACATAAAGAACGAATTTGGGGGTGGCTCAAGTCCTCAGGCCCTCCAGTCCCCATAATTATCCCTCTGAGTAACTGCTTTGTACCCTTTGGTGGAGGAAAACAATAGCCAAATTGAAATAACTATTTGTGTAAATGATGGTGGGATTCCTCTTAAGGTTTTATTTTTAACTTTCAGTTTTTGAAAAGAGCACATTAAGATCACCTAAAACTGGTGTTAACATTTAACTGAAATGAAAATCTTTCAACAGGATAATATTTCTTTAAGATCATGTCAAAACTCCTGTCCTTTCTCTCTCCTTTTCAGAATCCTGTAGGATCCAAAGTACTGTTGGCAACCACCCGGCAGTGGGTGCCCAGAGAGGGGCCAAGAGCAGGGGTATCAGGGCAGGCTCCTTCCAGGGCTCACTCCTGTGCTGCCAGGACTAAGGGGGGGACCAGGTTTGAGTAGGGGCCATTTGATATGCTGTGTGGCAAAAAATGCAATAGAGTGTGCAAATGAACAGCACTATCTTCTCCAATATAAGAGTTGCTGGGTAATTGTTTCCTCTTGTGCACATAAACTTCTGTCAATTTCGGCAAGTTTGCTTGACTCATTAATGGTCCATATTAACAATCACAGATCTGTACGTTTCATCCCTATATGGGCCACTTAGCTTTCTTTTTTCTGTACGGACTGACTGCACTCTCAAATCTTTCAGATCCAAGGCCTCAATTACCAGGCCGGCCAGCTGAGACACTCTTGGAGATTACTTGCCCTTCCATCTTTCCACTGGTAAAGTAGCTCAATTCATCTCTCCACCCAATGATGGGCCTCTTTTTGAGTATGAAGAAGGTATGCCTTAAGAAGCAGTTTCGTTGCTATTCTAAATCTCTGTGACGTATAATGAAATTGTCATCCTAGCTGAAACACAAAGTGCACGATGTTCTGTGCCCCCAACCTTGAGTCAGAAATTGCACATATAACCTTGAGATTGCATTGATTACACAGGCTGCCTTTGTTTTTCATGGAACCCTGCCACCTGGGGCAGTGCATGTGGGACGAGACTGTGGACTTTAACAGCACAGGCGTCATTTTGCCACTGACATGCCTCAGTTGCATTCTGGCTCTACCTCTTCATTAGCTATGAAAACATGGGCAGATCTCTTAAGGTTTTCATTTTCTAGAAATTGGGATCAGTAGTCCGTACCTTCCTCATAAGGATATTTTAAGAACTGTTGAAAAGTAAACTGAGAGATATTAAAAATATTGAGTTTATTTGAGCAAAACTTGATTTGAACTCCTGTCTAGCAGACAGATAGTAGCTCTGAAATGAAAGACTTTTATAGGCCAGATGGAGTAGGAACAAGCCAGCCAGGTTGGTTATTGCTATATTACTTTCCTTTAGGGGATAGTAAGGGTCTGTCAGGCAGATTATCTAACGAGTCCTGATCAGGCAATTCCTGACTGGTTTAAGATGTCATTTCTGGAAAAGCTGAAACTAAATTAAGTCCAGTCTCTGGTGACATAGGGCTTAGCATAAGTGACTCCATTTTGGGTCTGTTGTCTAATTTTTATTATTTTTTTATTTAATTTAATTTTATAATTTATTTTATTTTATTTTTTCAGTGTTCCAAGATTCATTGCTTATGTACCACACCTAGTGTTCCATGCAATACGTGCCCTCAATACCCACCACCAGGCTCACCTATCCCCTCACCCCCCTCCCTTCCAAAACCCTCAGTTTGTTTCTCAGAGTCCACAGTCTCTCATGTGTTGTCTTGTTTTTAACAGACAAAACAAGATAATTCATGCAAAAGCACTCTGCACAGTGTTTTTAGCATTTTAATATGTTAGTTTCCATTTTTGGAAGGGAAAATGGGGATGCAGGAGATGAAATTTATAAAATTTGTAAAATGATCTTTCACTGCTACATCTGACTTGATGAATATTAAGGTAGATTCCATATAAAGATTGACTTTCTACTGTTGAGAGACAGTGGAGATTATTTAAATAACACACTTAATATATGAGGAACAAATGGAAAAGAAGAGCCAGAGTTGTTAAATATTCACCTTTATTTGAGACTTGTTGGCAAGAACCTCCACATCAATAAAGTCTCCATCGTTTTGTTTAGCCATGGAAAGAATCCAAAGATTCCTTAGTTTATGAAGCATCATTGACCAACTAGAGGCTCACGGTGAGTCACTTGCTTTGAACCCAAGTTTTCCATTACAAAAAAGGAATAAGAAATCTTAGTTCACAGATCTCAGGAGGTCTTGAGTAGGATTACACATATAAAACATGTTCTAATCCACAAAATGCTTTCAAAATTTAGTATTATTATTTTGAAGAAGGTTGATGATGATGATGCTTTTAGGTAACTGAAGAGTTAAAGGATGAAATTGTTACCTCATCTGTTGAGAACAATTCTAGGGATGAATGCTAAAGCCTTGTGCACACCCAGCTTTCTTTTGTCCAGACCCATATTATTAATCACCCACCAGACAGATGACATTGCAGGAAGGGGGCCTGCCCTGGAGTCTTACTGACGGTGCTCCTACTATACTACTTCCTGCTGTCATTGGCTACATATTACAGAACTACTCACGGGCTGAGGAAGGACTAATTACTGCCTTTGAGTACCTTGGTCTTTTATTCAGGGAAGGTGCCTTTCTCCTTAAGAAGTTGGAATCCATTTCTTGATATGGAAGTCATATGCCTTGTTGGGTGAAACATCTATTTGTAAAGAAAGCCTTACAAATAAAACGCTGAGCCAGAGTACATAACCTCTGCAGATTCATTAATGCAAAACAAGTGCAGTGGGTGAGGGTCCTTAGGGCGCTAGTTTGGGATTGTGGGTGGAGTCAAGTATCACCCAACTTAAGTTAGTGAGGATCTTACATCCACTGTTAGACTTTCCTTGTTTTGAAATGAGAAAACTGAGGTCTGAAGCATGTTAAACCTCCTACTTATGTATCCGGTTTCATCTCTTGCCATATTATTTTATGCTTTAGCTACGCAACATCATTTTCCTTTTAGTCTTTGTAGTGTCCTTTGCATGCTCACACCTCAGGGCCTTTGCATGTTATTTTTATGTCTTGAAGAGTCTCTTTCATCATCTCTCTGACATCATATGACTATAGCCTACTCTATAGTGATTGCTATTGATAACACCTATAATTTATCCATCTGTCTGTATGTCTCCTTCACCAGATTTTAAGTCTGAAGAGAAGGACCCTTTTACCACTGCACAGTTTCCATTGTATTCCTTTTGCTCCAAGTGACTGGTTCATTTTAGGTGTTCAATTACTATTGCAGAATAAAAAAGTAATTGAAGCTATGCCACTACTTTTATTTTTAATATTTTAATCTCTTATGGACATTTTTATGCAAGGGTATAACATCTTTATATAGTATGTAAGGGCCTAGGATCCTTAAGCCCTTGCTCAATGAAAAAAAAAAACCAGCTAGGATTTACTATTTAAATTGGAGCAAAGAAAGAAAGTAGGAAGTAGGAAACACCCCACCTCAAGAGCTTTAGGGCCCATGTTGGATACTGGTATACCACACCTAAGAAATCTTTCCAGCTGAGGGAATAGCTCTGGGGAGCAAGCAGCCAGACTGAGCAAGCAGTCTTCCACCAGAAGCCTATGCTTTCTACTGCCTCTCTCTTATCAATATTGCTGGTTTGAAAAGGGGTGTGGGATAGGGGACAGTGTGGAATCTGTTATCAGTTGCACTTACTCCCATCAGGCTCTGCTGAGGGCAGTGCAGTTACCTAGACACATTAATGGGCAAGTAAAATAACCTTTAGGATCTGTCTTCATATAATCTGGAGGCCCTAGAAATTCCCTGTTTAATTACTATAGTTATTTACTGAATTGGAAGCAAATAAAGCCACAAAAGGAAGAGGTGTAACACCATGATAGGCTCAGATTTTCCCCCCTGATCATGATCTCAGGGGTGTCCCCATAAAGTGACATTATGCTTCTGTGCTTACAAAATTTATATCAGGTAAATTTTATCATAATGTATTTTCCTTTATGAGAGCCAAACCATAAGCAAGAATACCTTTTCAGTTAAGAAAAGCATGGAGCACTGGGTGTGGGGAATGGGGAATGAATCTTGGAACACTGGAAAAAAAAATTTAAGTAACAATAAAAAAAAGAAAAGTTTGCATTAATGAAGTATTGACAAATAGGAAGGGGGAAAAGATTAAGCAAGGTGTATTTCACCTCAGGGATGGCAAATGTTTATTTTTAACAGGTTAAATATTAGCACATTGATTAGTGCCATGGGATCCATCTACTTCTGTTTCTTCTGAAAGTAGCCCTACTGTTGGAGTCAGACAGTCTGTCACTTTAGCTCCTGGACCCTCCAGTTCTCACTTCATTAACTGGAAGCAGGAATTATCAGCAGAGACCATTTACCATGCATGTGGAGTGATAAATAGTTGGTCACTCTCCAAACTCCAACTGAGGTTTTTTGTTATCCCTTTGGAGCTGAACCATTGGAAGGAGACTATGTTGTAGCCTCTCTGCTACCTCATTTCTCCCTTAGCTGGACCAGCAGCTCCCAATAGAAGAAGCTACTGGGATTTATGGGTTTGTGCCATGGGAGGTTGAGTGGAGGAGAGAGAGTGTGGGGAAGCATGGACCATGACAATGAGAGAACTTTACAGGCAACTACTCTTTACTCACAGTCCCACACGCATACAACCACAGGTGGGAGGAACATGGTCTTGGCAGAGGAGGCTTGAAGGGGTCTGAGGCTAATACTGACCACAGTTTCCTCAGGTTGAATCTAAAGAAACTGTATTTAGTTAGACACCAACACACCTAGCTAATGCAGTCTCATGGGCCCTGCAATTAGTGTCTATAAGCATTGAAACTCCTGGCAGAGATGTAGATGCATGCAAGCGATGGCAATGGGAGGAGACATGGCAATCCTGAATGGTGCAGTCAAGCAGAAAGGAAGTTCTAGAGCCCTCAGATTGCCCACCAGAAGCTCTAATGTGGCTCTCCACCCAGAGTTCTCATTAGCTCATGTAGGTCACAGCCCCAGAATAGATGTGACTGAACCACAAGTGAGAGAGAAAAAAAAGCTAAATTTAACAGGACATTATCAAACCAGTTTGATGAGTAATATTTGCCTAGTGCCTTAATGCTTTTGAAAGAAACATGAAATCAAAGGGTAAATTATTGGGACAATGCACAAAGCAGGTAGCTGTCTATCAGGGGCTTTAAGATAATCCAGAATCTAAGCAACTCTGTTAAAAGAACAAGCAGGCTATTGAAAAGACTTTCATAATTTATTTAGAAAGGATCTCATGTTCTAAGGAAAGGACTACATTTTTCTTGCTGGAGGTGAGCAAACACTTGGGTTCATGGCCATTAGATCAGACATAATTAATAGAATGGTAACTCATGGGGTGTCTGGTTGGTTCAGTCATTAAGCATCTGCTTTCGGCTCAGGTCATGATCCCAAGGTCCTGGGATCCAGCCCTGCGTCAGGCTCCCTGCTCAGTGGGAAGCCTGCTTCTCTCTCTCACTCCCCCTGCTTGTGTTCCCTCTCTAGCTGTGTTTCTCTCTGTCAAATAAGTAAATAAATAATCTTAAAAAAAAAAGGAATGCTAACTTATTATACCTGATATTAAATCCCCCAGGTGCAGGGTGTAAGAAAGGAAGTAAAAAGCCACTGAGGTGAGAGACTGGCTTATTAACACAGGGAGAAAACCACTATCATTTCTTCTCTTTGCTTTACAGGCTTTACATTTATATAGCAATGAATAGTTTATAATGTACTTTTTATTGAAACTGATAGCTTTGAGTACCTCAAAGTGATAAAGAATGGATATTAATATCCCCATTTGTAGATAAGATATTGGGACTCAGCTCCAAGGCTTAGAATGAGTGCACCACTTCCTCCCCTCTTTCCAAAGCTAGCCTTGGCCCCTCATGTTATGATTGCTTCAAATTGGATAAAATGGAAATAAGCAAACTGATCGTTAAGAGGGTCTGCCCAAGTTACACCCAGGGAGTCTTCTGGTAGGCTTCCTGCTCGCCTGGTGGGCTCCCTGCTTACCAAAAACAGGGAAGGCACAGCAGTCATATTTTGGAGTTTTATGGGACATAACATATGATTATATAGTAATTGATGTGCTTTGAGCATTTACTGGCACTGTGCTAGAACTTTTCATGCATTATCTTCACTATAATCAATGAAGTTGGTATTATTATAACTCATTTACAAATAAAGACACCGAGGCACAGATATAAAGCAACTTTTCCAAGGTCACACAGTAAATGTAAACCCACCTAGATCTGTACTCCAGGGCTTAATAGCTGATACTTTGTCACTAATCTGTTGTCAGTGGTATTTCTATGAGTTTGAAAGAATCTATAAGAACTGCACTCTCAGATTCTGAGCTGCACACTCAGAATCAGGACCCCTGAGTTGTGGTCCTAACCGCGCTCTCTATATCTCACTTGACTCATCTGCGAACTAAGGTTTGCCTCCCTGTATTCTCTGTGGCTCCTCACACATTTAATGGGGTATATTCTATTAAGGATTGTGTCCTATTTGGATCTTCATTTCCCAAACTAGATTCTGAAATTATTTTCTGAGCCTCTGCAACTCTGAAAGTTTACACTAGTTACCTAAGAAAAACTAAGTTTATGAGAGCTATTTTATTTAGTCCTTGAGCTTTGCAAAGTTCCTAAGAATGTTAAAACACACACACACACACACACACACACACACACACACACACACACACAACCTCGTATTTTCAAAGCTGCATGGGCTTTGACTCCCAGCATCCAATGACCCCTTATGGCAATTCTGTGTGGTGGGCTACGGCTGTGGCTCAGGAGCAAGGGGCAGCATGCCACCTCTCAAACACCTCTCTTTTGATGGCCTTTGGCACCTAAAAACCTTTCGCAAATCATAGGAGTTTATTTAATCCTCATAACGCCTCATGAAGTAGGTGTTAGCTTTCTCATTTTACAGATGAAAAAAATTAAACCCCAGAAGGTGGTGCATCTAAACACTTGACTACACTCTAAACACTTGCAGGTAAAGTCCTGAGCCCCAAACCTCATTTTGACTCTAAATCTAGATGTATTTCCATTGCCATTTATAAGGATGGCAGCATAGCATCGTGGGCAAGCACTGTAGTGGCGGCTTGATTCATGACGTCATCCCCACCATTCATAGGGTCTTGGATGAGTCAACGGTATGCTATGCATCCCATCTGTGAAATAGGTTAGTGACACTCACCATGCAATGGTAGTGGCTCAGAAATGATATACTCAGAATTATTTAGCAGACTAGCTGGCACAAAGTAGATCCTCAAAATCACTATTATTTCCACTTTTCCGTGTTCGAAAACTTAGTATCTTTTTTTTGCTTCCAAAAAGTTTACAATTTCGTCATTGTAGCCTATGTAATTGCTATGCAAATAACAACCTGTTTTCCTATGGAAATAGTCTTCTTGTCAGTAAAGAGCAAAGATGAGGCTAAATTAAGAATTTGAAAAATTGTCAATTTAATACATCAGAATAATCTGGGGCCATAGTTTTCTTGCTATTTAAATCTCTTCATTCTTTTAGCGTCTAAATCTCACCTCCCATCTTTTAAACTCGGCTTTAAAAAGTTAACTCACAAATGATACAATGTATTAGTCAGGCTGTCCCCTCAGGCATTAAGTTCAGAAATGTAAAGTCTAATGGAAAATCAAGCATTGGAAAATCTATATTCAGCATATGCAGCTGTGTCCATGGTGAAACATTTACTCATTCTCAGTTTACAGTGGAATAAGCAAAAGACTAGTATCCAGATAGAATAAATAAGTCTCCAAGTTAGACTTTTCCATTTTTATATTACTACTCATGCACAATTTATTTTTTCTTTTATCTTTGTTAAAGATTTTATTTATTTATTTAACAGAGAGAAACACAGCTAGAGAGGGAACACGAGCAGAGGGAGTGAGAGAAGGAGAGCAGGCTTCCAGTGGAGTAGGGAGCCTGATGTGGGACTCGACTCCATGACTCTGGGATCATGACCTGAGCCGAAGGCAGACGCTTTGACTGAGGCACCTGGGCGCTCCTTATTTTAAAAATAACAGTTTATTTCAACCATCATTATTATTTTTCAGTTCCAGGAGTTTGGTGCCCTGCTGATGATCACAACTGGTTTCTGGTATTGGAGAATGGAAAGCAAACTATCATCTCTTGCCCTGCTGTGTACATGAGGCTCTTTGCATGATCGCATTTAATGCATTTGATCCTGCAGAGGCATGTGCAGAGCAGCACGGTGCTGGCTGACTCCAGCGTCTGTGTTCTGTCTTCTCCCTTCCTGCCTCCAGGACTCCCTTATGCTCTTTCTCAGAACCTGTGGTGGAGCGAAAACATGGGCATGGTTTGTCAGCAATTACAAGAACTTGTAAACTGGGACAAGCCTCTCTTAAAGGGGAAGAGTAGGATACATTTGGCAGAGGAATCCTCCAGGTCAGGGGAGGCAAAGAGGCCTAGGAGGGGATGGTAGACTGGAAACAGGACCCTTGCACTGAGTCTAATTCCAGAGCCATATCTCTTTGGGGCTTTGGGTAAATTCTCAACTCCTTCTGAACCTCAGCTTCTGCTTGTATCGAAACAAAGATTTGAAATAATATCCAACTTCCTTTCCAGATTCAGATTGTATGGTCTAAAACAAGTTTTTTTTTTTTAAATGAGTCTAGCTATGATAAAAACAGTTCAGGCTTGAGAACAGTTATGTTAAGTCCTCTAGGTTTTTCAGAGCTCAATTTTGGTTATGGATAATAATGGGTTCAACAAAAAATAGAAATGACAAAAGATGGGTAGCTAAAACCCTTATTTATCCTTGCCCCAGTAAAAGGATTGGCAGTTCATCAGACAAAATTTATATTCTAGGCAACATACCAGAAAAATAGAATGGGTCTGGTAGCATAGAGGGGGCAGCTGCTTTGGGATTCTTGCTGCCATAATGGGATCATATTCTTCATTGTCTCATTGGGCATAGCCTTAGGGTTGAGCTGGGAATCAGAAAGCCGTGGCCATCACCTAGCTTCAAGCTGAGATCCTTACTCAACAAGGTACCTGCTGCCAAGTCACTAATGGGTGGCATGAATAGTTATGGTACTAGTACACAGAGAAGGGAATATCACACAATGATAAAGGTATTACAGAAGGCCAGAGGCCACTCTGTTGAGGTGACTGGAACACTGGATCTTCTTCTTCTTCTTTTTTTTTTTTTAATTTTATTTATTATTTGACAGAGAGAAATCACAAGGAGGCAGAGAAGCAGGCAGAGAGAGGAGGAAGCAGACTCCCTGCTGAGCAGAGAGCCTGACGCGGGGGCCTCAATCCCAGGACCCTGAGATCATGACCTGAGCTGAAGGCAGAGGCTTTAACCCACTGAGCCACCCAGGCGCCCAACACTGGATCTTCTTTGAAGGCTGAGTAGGATCCAGGTAAATGGAGAAGAATTGGTGGCTAGGAAGATAGAATGAGACATAGTGCAGCTGGAGAAAATGAACAGTCCAGGTTTACATAGGCAACTCAGATATGGAGGTCTTCTGAATCAAATCCAAAATGTCTAGGCTCTAAAGAAATGTGGACTTGTGATGAGTCACAGTAAATCAGACAGATGAAAATTTCAATTCCATCCAGTTTTTCTTTTCTTTTTTTTTATTACAAAATACAGTGTTCTAAGATTCATTGTTTATGCCCCACACCCAGTGCTCCATGCAATTCCTGCCCTCAATACCACCACCAGGCTCACCCAACTCACCATCCCCTTCCCTTCCAAGACCCTTGGATTGTTTCTGCATCCAAAGTCTCTCATGTTTCACCCCCCTCCCTGATTTATCCCAGTCCACATCCAGTTTTTCTTTGTTTGAGTGAATTTTGTTCACTGACAAAGAAGGTAGTCACCAAATTGGTTATGAACTTGCTTTTCAAAAATAGCAATTTCACAGAGATCACTCTGCCGAGAGTAACTTTGACACCTCCATAGGAGTGTGCTTGTCTTTGCCCAGCTTGCTAACCTTAAGGTTTCTACAGAAAACAATGCTGTTAAATGTATGATGTGGCAATTGAATCTTGTATTTCTTCTAGTATCAGCTGCTGCTATCAATTCATTACAAGAAATCCATGATCTCCTTCTTGAACTCAATGAACTTAAAATACAGGCTGTCCTATTGTGTGAGTTGTGTGAGGCCATTTTCAAGTCTAGAAGTGCTTTACAATGAATGCTTCTCCTTGGGTATAGGGCATTCCCTAGCGGTCATATCCTATGCCAACTGAGGGTAATGACTTCAAGGGATGTAGAACCTAAAAGGGTTAGATCTAAATAGATAGCTATGTAGGCAGGCCACGTGTCTGCTGAATTATCCTGTCCATTAAGATTCAAATAAGGTTGGGGCACCTGGGTGGCTCAGTTGGTTAAGTGACTGCCTTGGGCTCAGGTCATGATCCCGGAGACCTGGGATCGAGTCTCGCATCAGGCTCCCTGCTCGGCAGGAGGCCTGCTTCTCCCTCTCTCACTCCCCCTGCTTGTGTTCCCTCTCTGGCTGTGTTTCTCTGTCAAATAAATAAAATTAAAAAAAAAAAGATTCAAATAAGGTTAATCCCAATCTTCACCTAGAAGTAATGATAGCCTTGAGTCCCTTCCAGACTTTTCAAAATAATTTGTTTAGGGAGGGAGGTCAAGGAAGTAGGAGGGTGGTGAGGATGATACTTCCATTCTCTCTTTTCCCCACCAGCTGCATCTTGCTGTTCCTTCTGTCATGTTCCTGCATCACATTGTGAAGGCTGTGAGCCTTGGCCTCTCCACCCCCTGGTGTGGAAACTTGATGTGTACAAGACAGTTGTTTCTGTGGTGCACTTTTCCAAAAGTTTGAAGTGATGGAGGGATTTCACACTGTCCATTACTTGTCCCCACCTCTCTATACACCCTATTTCCTCACTTTCTAGGTCTTTACATGTTAACACAGGAGAATCTTAACAGAAGTGTAAAAGTGAAGGATGAAATGAAGCATGAAGGATGGATAAGTACTGGCCAGATTGTGGGGCACTTGACATCAGTGCAGGAGATTTCTTTTCCAGTAATCAGGCAAAGCCTTGTCCCTCCTGCCACTCTACCCCACATTCTCCTAGCCATGGACCCTGCAATCTGTTTGCTCAGCCCAGGCCACCTCCTCCTGCCTCATACTGGTACCAAAGAACAGTCGAGGCTGAAATCTTCTCTTTCTCTTTCCACCTTCCCGGTCCCTGCAAAGGGAAGGGAGCACTGTAGAGATTTAGTGATACTAAATTATGTCACTTCCTTTAGAAAACAATCTTGCATATTTTAAATGTTATGATTTCCCCTCTATAATTGCAGCACAGTCCAAACTAGTCCCACCCTACATCCAGATGCCACTATACTCTCCTAAAATAAGTAATGGACTCTTTACTTCCAATCTTCAGCCATGACTCCCAAGTAAATGATAGCTGTGTTCCACACGAGGATAAGTCTCAATAACTACTGGAAAAGTCACTCCTAAATAACAGCAAAAAAATAGTGAATATCTAAATCTATCACTGTTAAAACACTATATTACTTTGTTGAGATATAGTTAATACTCATTCACCTCTTAACAATACTGAAGGTAAGTTCAAGTTAAAAAAAAGTTTTGTTCTATAGGCATTAACATGCCAAAAGAAGCTTTAGTTTTCTTTTTTCCCCAAGTTCTTATTTAAATTCTAGTTATTAGCATACAATGTACTATTAGTTTTATGAATAGAATTTAGTGAGTCATCACTTAAATACATGACCTAGTACTCATCACAAGTGCACTCCTTAATTCCCACCCCCATTTTACCCAAGCCCTGCCCACCTCCCTCCAGCAACCCTCAATTTGTTCTCTATAGTTAAGAGTCTGTTTCAAGGTTTACCTCCCTCTTTTCTTTTTCCCTCTATGACCATCTGTTTTGAGAAACTTATTTTCTGAAGTTAATCTACTTATCCGTCAAAATGACAGAATTACAAAGTCAAAGAATTAAAGAGAAAAATTGAGACTTTAAGAACTTCAACTTCTCTTCTCAAAAGAGAAAAATTGAGACTTTAAGAATTTTGTGTTCTCGGGGCACCTGGGTGGCTTGGTTGGTTAAGCAACTGCCTTCGGCTCAGGTCATGATCCCAGAGACCCAGGATCGAGTCCCACATCAGGCTCCCTGCTAGGTGGGAAGCCTGCTTCTCCCTCTCTCCCTTCCCCTGCTTGTGTTCCCTCTCTGGCTGTGTTTCTCTCTGTCAAATAAATAAAATCTTAAAAAAAAAAAAAAAGAATTTTGTGTTCTCAAATGCTGATATTGTAAAGGCGATTTAAGAGTGAAATGATAATGGAAACATACACATCATTTCCTAATCTTATTTTAGCCTTCAGGTTTAGACTTTTCATAGAACTGGTGGAGTGCAAGGTACTTTTCATATAATCTTATTTACTCTATAAATAGAAATGCTTCTCAAGAGTAAAATGGCCAAATTGAAGGAAACTAAAGGTCTTAGGAACACACTTTAGCGTATTATTTAAAGTTATTTATAATTCTAAGTTATAGTAGGTTGTCTCTAAAGATGACCACCATCAGTCCCTTCCTTCTCTGCACCTGTGTGCCACTTCCACCTCAAGAGGTAAAGTTCAAATTCCTTCCCCTTGAATTAGGGCGGGTCTTAAGTTCTTGCTTGACCAATAGAATGAGGTATAAATGAAAAGAGCACTTCCAAGGTCATAAAAAGTTTTGCAGCTTGCACCTGAGTCTCATGGAACACTCCTCTTGGGATGCCTGAGGAACTCATCGCCATGCTGTGAGAAGTCTAAGCCAAACAGAAAGACCACATGCTCAACTCCAGGAAATAGTCAGTTAAACTTCCAACCAGGAGTTGGCTATATGATTCAGTTATCTTGGCTGTTGAGCCCATTTGAGTCTCCAGATGACTCCGGCCCCATCTACCATCTGATAGAAGCTACAAGGGAGACCTAGAGCATGAACCATCCAGTTGGGGCTAGTTAATCTATAGAACCATGAGAAATAATAGTAAATTGTTGCTTTAAGGCATGGAATTTTAGGATGGTGTGTAATAGAGCAATACATAACAAGAACAGAGATGAAAATATTTTGAATAATTAATGTGTTCTTTCTTTCAACACTGTGCATAGTTTTTTTTGTTATTTTTTTGAACCAGGTCCTAAGCTGAATGCTGGGGATTCAAAGTTGAATGAGCTATAAGCTGTAAAGCCTAACATGTTTGCTTCAGAAACACCTAGTTGGTGAAACAGACAAATGAACAGAAGCATATTATATAGGATGATGGCTGCTATTATATAAATGTGTGTAGATCCTGTGGGATCACATAGCTTTGGGGAAATGAATCTGGTTTTTAGAAGGTGATGAACAGAGTGACACTAGAAGACTGAAAAAGAGATCATAGGGCATTCAGATAGGGTGAATCACCTGAGCGCTAGCATGCAGAGAAGATGGCATGTGGAATCTTCCTGGAATGGCAAATATTTAAATAAGCCTAGGGAATAGATGTGAGGGCTAAATGGCGAAAGATGTAGTTGAAAATGTTAGCAGGAGGCTCAGAAAAGGTCCTTGTGTACTATTGAAGGAGTATGGATATTATTCTTTTTTTTAAAAAAATTATGCTTCAATGTTATTATCCTTCAATAATTAAATGATAATCAAGATGTTCTAGTGTTTGTATTCAAGGATTTTGAGGATAGACAGAGAGTCATATTATCCAATTTATAATTCAGAATTATGGTATCAGAAATAGATTGGGGGTATAGTAGGGAAAGCAAGATTATATGCAGAGAGACTATTTAGGAGTCTATGCCAGTAATTCAGGCTTGGCAGTGGGAGTAAGATTGGACAGAAGTAGATGGATTCAGGATATGTTAAGCAGGTGGAACTTGAGTGCTGAATTTGTAAGACAAGGGAGAGGGAGGAATCCAAAATGAGCTCCAGATTTCTAACTTGGGAAAATGAATAGATGATGATGTCATTCACTGAGCTGTGGCTAGGGGATAATGACACACACTTTAAATGTGTTGAACTGGAAGCATATGTTAAACATTGATATGGAGATGTACAGTAGAAAGGAGGATGGGGAGCTCTAGAGGTTAAGAGAGGAACCTGAGCTGAAGGGCTGGATTCAGACATCATGAGTACATAGAAAGGGTCTGAAACCATGGATGCAAATGAGCACAGAAGGGAAGTGGGCAATATTTTAATAGAAATTCTGCATGGGACTTCCAGGGAATGGCTATCCAAGGGAAAGTTAGGAGAAGCCTGTAATGGGATTGAGAAGGAGTAATCAGACTAGTATGAGGAAATGAGGTAAGAAGCCAAGGATAAGAGAGAAACAAGAAGGAAAGAAGAGATGATGGCATCATATGCAACAAAGAGGAAACATTTGATGAAGAAGACATTGATGACCTTGGATAGATCAGCTTCAGTAGATTTATGCGAGCAAAGGACAAGATCTGGTAGATTCAGGACAGGAGAGGAAAGGAAGTAGAGTTAATGAAGGTGGACTGATCTAAGGAAGTAGAAGAAGAATTTTGTTTGTTTATATTTTTTACTGAGCTATAACTGACATGTTGTATTAGTTCCAGGTCCATAACATAATGATTCAATATTTGTATATATATACTCATATATTTTTAAAGATAGTAGTGGTGTAAGTATGTTTATAAGCAGTCAAAAATAAATAAATAAATAAACAGACAAAAATATATTAAAATGGAAGAGACTGAATATGTGGATAAAAAGCGGGAGGGAGGGGCACTGAGTGCACAGGTGGAGAAGCAATGATTTGAGGTGGGGTGGGATGCTTCCCCACTGATATGGGTGGGAATTAGCTAAGGAAGCACAAGTTTGCAGAGACATGAGGGGAGAGGTAGGGAGGAGTCCTCTGTGAAGTACAGGGCAGTGTGACCATCTAAGAAGGGTAGAAAAGGTAGTGGACAGGTGGCCTCTAAAAGAATGGTGAGGATCTGAAAAGGCTATTGTAAGATAATAGGCTAAGGCTGGCTCAGGACACAGAGAAGGACTGCCCCATGGCTCTCAGGACTGAGTTAAGATGTAACGGAATGGATTTTTATTGTCATTAATGTGCACAGGTATATGACCTTTTTCTCCCTCATTAATGTGCACAGGTATATGACCTTTTTCTCCCTCTACTCGACAATTCAGATGGGGCAGTAAGAACATGAGTGATTGGACTGATCCAAAGTTATGATTTTTCTGGGAAGGTGCAATGGGTTCACAAATTGATGTGGGAAAGAAGTTGCAACTATTGACCAAAGAGAGGTGGGGGTTTTAGATCAGGGTCTAAGGAAGGACTGGAAGGCTCCTTGAGGGGGCAAAATTGGTGATAAAATGAGAAAGCTGAAAAGATCAAAGGTTGTGGTTGGAAAGAAGGGTGTACAGATTAGATGGGTTTTCTTTATGGACATGAAAGACACACAGGTGACACAGGACTTCCGAGGAAAGGGTTGTGAGCTATCAGCGGAGAACATTCTCACACCAGGAAATCAGGAGATTATAGATGACAAGGAAGGGAAATGACAGAACTACAGTTCATGAGCCCCAAAGTAAGGAAAAGATACAGAAATGTTATAGACAGCGACTGAGGGAGCAGGTGATATCTGAGCTGGGCTTTTGTGGATTGAATAGGAGTTCTCTAGGCTGATGAGAGTAGTGAGGGAGAGCCTTTCAGATAAAATCAATAACACCTGACAGTGCTTGAGTTCTTTTTCCACACAATACCTCCCAGGAGATAGAGTTCACAAATATATACCCTACTTCCCTTTTTTTTCCCTCCCTCTCCCCCAGACCATGACCATTCTAGAAATAAAATCTTCTCATGAAATTAAAATAACCTTATGTCCAAGATACCTGAGCAAATCTGATTTAAATCTTACCTGAGTTTGCCAGTTGTACAGTCTGGATAACCCAATTACCATTATTTTCAAGAGAAAGTGGTAACAATTATCTTTGAAGAGTGCCACTTTTATGACTTAACAAATATCAATATTTTAGAATCCATTATTTGTCCATGACCTGTATTCCTCCTCTGTCCTTTGGGAACTAGTGTGATTTGAGAAGGATGATGGGCTTAAAGGCCAGCCAGAGCTGGTACTGAGTTTTGCCAACAACATACACTGGCTGTGTGGCATTTAACAGTCTACACAACCATTCCTGGTTGTCATTTCCTCCTCTGTGAAATATGGATAGCACGCCTATCTCCAGTGTGATGAGGATGAAGTGGAATCATGTCAGTAAGGGATATGATACAGAATAGATGCTCAATAAGTATCCTCTAGCTCTCTCCCAATTGTCCTTGCTTCTCCCAGCTGTTTTTCTGTGCTAATTCCTTCCAAGCACTTGACTGCTGACCTTTATTATGTCTTTCTCTTAATCCATTGACTTCTTAATACTTGTGTATCCTCTAGCTGCCACAATTCACACAAACACATCACAGTGGCTGGAAAGCATCTTCTTTCCTAGAATCTTGACTTCTAGCTTAGAATGATCCAAGAGAAAAAACAAAAAAGAAAAAAAGAGAAAGAGAGAGGTGAAAGGAAACTCCTTTATACTACATGATTTTAAGAAGGGAATCCTGGAGATGGGCAGAGAGTGATCAAGGAACAGAAAACAGAGAACAAATACCAGAACATAGAGGAGACGCCTTAACAATAAAATTTCCAGCAGCAAAGACTGCAGCCTTGCTTTGCTGAAGTTGAGTGATATCTTGTTATAATTCCTTTGTGTTCTTACTACTTTCAGAAACAAAATGTTCTTTGAATAGGAAGAGGAAAATCATTTAAAAACTAAAGGTCTCCAGTGGTTTGTCACATGTTTTTTTGAAAAATATTTTTCACCAAAATGTAATCCATATTTTAAATTTCTCCTACCTGCCAGACTTGTTTTATATGTTGTCTCTAATAGAGGTCTGCAGCCAAGAAAAACTGTGACTCTCTTCATACTTTCAGGATAGAGTAGTACATTGTGTTTAGGTGAATGATGGTCTCTGGAGTTGTGCAACATGGTTGCCCTGAGAATCAGGGAGGCTTGGCTGGGTCTTCAGAGACTTAGGACACTGAGATCCTCTAAGCTGTCAAACCCCATGGCTCCTTCCCCTTTTCCTATTAATGGTTTTGCTACTTGGTCTGGGCAAATTTCTTTGCAACTAGGTAAGAACTGCAAAAAAAATAAGTTTGTAGTGTATAGGAGAAGACCCTTACAACAAATAATTCACAAAAGAAATACAAATGGTCAATGAACCTAGGAGAGAAGGCTCTGCCTCTGTAGTAGTGAAAGTAAGGCCACTGACAGCAAGACAAGCCATTTCAATTGATCTGACATAAAACTTGTCATTTGGCATAAACTGACAAATGACAAAAACCATTTGGCGTAAAACAATAGCTATCGTTGGTTTGACGGTGAAGGAAGCCTAGAAGAGAATTGTCCTCAATGGAAATGCTAGTTATTACTGGGCAGTGTGACCACAGATGATTTCCTTTTTATTTTTTATATATGCCTGAACAGGGTCCTGTCTGGCCCCACACCAGTAGACACACTCACATGACTATCATATATCATATTGGGAAAATGGGGGTGCCTGGGTGACTGTTATGCCTCCAGCTCTTGATTTGGGCTCAGGTCATGATCTCAGGGTCATGGGGTCAAGCCCCTCTCCTCCACCTGGGGCTCTGTGCTTATGGGGGAGTCTGTTTAAGATTCTTTCCCTCTCCCTCTGCCCCTCCCCACCCTGCATGCACACTCACACATGTGTTCTCTCTCTTTGAAAAAAAAAGGGAAAATAAAAGGGAAATGGTCTAATATAATATGTGTTTAAAACTTTTAAGTGAAAAATGTTAAATATACACAAATACACAAAAGTAGGGAAAAGGTATGATTAACCCTTCTGTGAACCCATCTCTAAATTCAATAGTTAATATTTTTTTCTGCCTCCCTCCATTATTTCTTTTCTTTCCTTATTTTCCCTTCCTTCCTCCCTCCCTCTCTTCCTTCCTTCTTTCTCTCCCTCCCTCTATCCCTATCTCTCTCTCTCT
>PITA01005563.1:0-23705 GCA_004023965.1 Spilogale gracilis | reverse complement strand
TCTAACAAAATTAACAAAAATCCATTAATAACATCTGTGTCCAAATATACCTTCACATTCTCTCAGTTATCTCAAAGAAGACTTTTAGAGTTGATTTATTTGCATTAGGACCGAAATGAGGTCCAATCATTGGACTTGATTGTAATGCCTTTAAGTCTCTTTTTAATTTGCAACAGATTCACCACTTCCCTCTCCCTTTTTTTGGTCCTTGATTTGTTGAATAAACTGTCTTAGTTGTCCTATAAATTGTGCCAAATTTTGGATTTGTCTATTTGCCCTCCTGTTGCTCTGAAGACTGAAGGTTAGATCTAATCCTTGACTAAATTCAGGTTTAATATTGTTGGCATGTTAAATAACATTAATATTAATAAAAATATTAATATTGTTGGTAATATTTTTGGCAATACTGTTTCATAAGTAGTGCCGTGTATTTCTTATTGCATTGCATCGTGCAATACACAACGTCTGGTTGTCTCATTTTGAAACATGCTAAAATTGATCAGCAGTCCACATAGTGTAGCCTGACCTCCCATTGTGAAGGTTCCTATCATCCTTTTTCCTAATGTCTTTAGCATCTCTTGATGTACATTGCCTGAATCATTATTTAATTAGTGGTTTTAAATGGTGATGTTCCACTTTTATCAGTCCTTTTGTATTTAATAACTATAATTCTTCTCTAGCCAAAAAAAGGAAAAAAATCCTCATCAATAGGTCTTTTTTGATTATTCTGAAATATAGCCATATAGGACAGGTCATATAAATGCATAGTCCCCAGTCTTTTCCACACTAAAGTCCTACAAACAATCCATAATGCCCAGATTATGGTCTCTAAGTAACATTGTACACCACAAGGGATTAATGCTTTGTAGAGAAAGGGCTGATTCTAAGTTGAGGCTGGAAATAAGATGATAATAAACCTGTGGAATCAGTAAGCAAGGATTCTATCAAAAGCAGGTGAAAAAAGAATAAAATCAGGACTTTATCATAAAGATCTCCCAGGAGCTGGTTTGAGGGAGCTCCTTTGGTACAAGATGGGGAAATTTGAGAATCAAAAATATAGCAGCTGCAATTGATTGACTCATCTTGAATATGTTTTATAAGTCTGTGAGTTCATAATGATACAGACAAAAAATAAGAACAGGCTGAGAACCACAAAAACACCAGCCAAAAGAAAAACAAACCCACTGATAGCCACTGCAGGAAAGTAGGACGCCAACTCCTTCCTTGGGAAATTAGTAAATTAAAGTGAAAAAGTGATCATGTTCTTGAAAGAGCACCATGGCTGATGTGAGAAGAGAAAGTGGTAGGAAGACAAGAGTGGAAACAGAGAGAGAGTCTTGCAGTGAAATCCAGGGACTGTGCAAACGCCAGAGGAAGACAGATGAAAGAGCTGGTATTTGATCTCCTGGAGCTCACATTCCCAGTGGGATAGACTGCCTTGTGGCAGGGCAACTGCAATCAGCTGAGATAGGGGCAATGAGAAAGGCAAGCAGAGGTGTGGCTGGAACTCACGGGAACGACGGTATCAGCTGCCCTGGGAATGCTAATCCAATGATGCCCACACCGAGTCTCACAGGCTGACTCCCAGCCCAAACCAAGTCCAGAGCCAGCTGGAGTCTGGCAGTGGTGGTCAGTTCCGACTCAGCTGGACAGGATTAACTAGGCAGGAGGAGGAAGGGAATGTTGTGTACCTGCAGGGAAGGGACTGAGGAAGGTGGGCTAAAATTTGACCCAGCCCAGCCACAGAAAGGAGAGGGCTCAGATCACTGCTTTTTTTTTTTTTTTTTAAAGTTTTAACTTTCATCCCTGTTAGTTAGCATCCAATGTTATATAAGCTTCAGGTGTACAATATAGTGATTTAACACTTCCTTACATCATCCGGTACTCATCACAAGTGCCGTCCTGAATCCCCATCGCCTATTTCACTCATTTCCCCCATCACCTCCCCTCTCAGATCTCTTTCGTATTATCTATGTCTCTCTGTTTATATGATCATTGTTTGTGCCTGGGAAGAAGGTGCTAGCTGGGTGGAATGAGAGGAGAAATGCAAGGAAAGATAGGGATGGGGAGGCCCATAGAGATGAAGGACAAATTATAGCTGTGCCATATGAAAAATGAATTTTGCTAGGTTGCTGAGCTGCATTATAGGGAAAGAGGTGCTGTGTGGAATAGCTTAGACGTGCTACGTTGTGCTATGTTAAAGCCTTAAGCATTAGAGATGATACACCATTGAAGATTCAAAAACCATCAAGACGCCACTAGGCAGACAGAAGTAAAAAATGGAGAAGCTCAGGCTGAGGACTCTGGGGAAGATGATGCTGGAGTAGACCTTCACACAACACAGAGGGTCTACAAATGCCTCCAGTCCTCATAAATCGGTGGAATGGACTCTACCCACAGGAAGGTGAACAATTTGGACAGACTGTTTATGCACAGATATACCGAGAAGAGTTACAGCCTGGTACCAAGCTGAAGTGGAGGGTTTAAGCAACTATTTCAAATAATAATTAATGATAACATTCAGTTCTGGCAAGAATGCTGTAAAACTCATCCTTTCAGATATTACTGGGAAGAGTTAAATCAGTACCATCTTACTGGAAAACAATTTAATAACTCACTGAAGATTTTTTTTAATGTTCTTTGTTCAACTTTATCTAAGTTACTGAATTTACTAACATAAAGAGCTGTTTATACATGCTTATTTTTTTTTTTAATGTCTGTAAGGGCTATAATGTTTCCTCTCTTAGGGCTGATATTGTCAGTTTTTATCTTCCTTTGTTTCCTCTGGCTAGAGGTTTACCAGTTTTATTGATTTTATTTTTTTTATCTATTCTTCTATTATCTATTTTCAATTATTTTCTGTTATTATTTCATTCCTTCTACTTTTGGTTTAATTTTTATTGTCTTAATCGTAAAAAAATCAATGAGCAAAAACCAAATATGACTCCGAGACACACTAGAATTCTCTCTTTTTCAGGTATCAAAGTAAAAAGTTTCAGTTTGAATAAAGAAGAGTAGGGATTCTTCCAATCTCTAAGGACTATTAGCAGCTTCATTATATCACGTAACTCACTATTTGCCTTCCTATAAACAAAAATTGCTAGAGAAGCATTGTTATTGGCACAGTGGGGCAAGAAAACAATTTATTTCACTTTCTCATGTCAGTATCTATACTTAGTATCCCCAGTATAGCTCATAAAAGTACTTTGATTTTCTCAATTTAGAAAAAAGGAAGACAGGGAATGATCTTTAACACTCACCTCCTGAGACCATCTTGACAAAAACTGATGAACAATTGTGAAGTACCCTGTGAATACAGCTTTGAAGTGTAATCGCCAGTATGCTAATTAAGAATTCATCAAAAATGTCAACATATTGACACTGAGAGTCTCCAATTTACCCAAGAATGATTATGCTTCGTACCTGAGCTGTTATTGCCATCCAAAGCAACAAATGTCACCTAAAGCAACAGATGTTTATATATGAAGGACACTGAGCTAGCTGAGAGGTCCCTCTGAAAGAGTTTATATTTTCATTAGGGATCCAAGGCATACATAAAGAGATAATTGGTCCAGGTAGTGCAAAACTAAGTGCCAAATGAGTGGTGCAGAACCTCAGAAATTCGAAGGGTCACAGAATATAAAGGCTGTGATCTAAGATGAATGAGGGCTTTAGGGAAAATTTCACAGCAGAGATGAAATTTATTGGTACCTTAAAGGAAGAGTCCAGCAGAAACAGAAAAAAAAAAAAAAGAAAGAAATCCACTTAGAGGAATCAGAGTAAGCAAATATGTGGAGAAAAGTGGATTCATAATGTACTTTTGAAATAAGTAGAGCAGTTACCACCTGAATCCCTAGAATACTTACATATTGTGAAAGAGTTGGAGAGAAGTCACCAACTTCCAATCACACAATCATGTGTGTTTTATGTGAAATGGTTTGCATGTGCCTTGTACATAATTGTTGGGCCCATGATACTTTGGCCAAGGTGTAGGGATCATTACACTAATATTGCAGCAAAAAAGTCTGCGGCTCAGGCTGGCAAAGGACTTGCTTAAGAGTCAAGACAGCAGTTGTAGTCTCCATGCTACGTATTGGTAAGGACTTGGGAAAGAAACCTAAAGAGATTTGGGTTTTATTTTGTGAGCAATGCAGGTACACTGGTGGTTCGAACCCATTGGTGGATATGCACAGTGAAGGGTCTCAGGAGGATAAATCAGATGGAATTTTGTAAGATTAATTACAGAGGGGAAGCAGACAGGGAGGAGGAATGCACAATAACTTCAGTGTAAGGCCCTTACACTCCAGTAGAAGCAGTGGGGATGGAAAGAAAAAGGTGTAAAACACTTCCAAATGTCTGGGTTTCAACACATTTTTGGAAAATAAAAATTTTATAAATCCTAAATAAAAGGAAAGGGAGGGAAGCATTTTGTATGTGTGGATACAAGGATAGGCTGATTGGGGAAGAAAAATAATATATTTAATTTGGGTTTGACTTTGAGGTACAGGTGAGGCATCCCAGCAGAGACATGGATGGGGGCTCAGGAATCAATAAGGTGCTGAAATTGACAAGTAACCCTGAGTGGAATGTATAAATAGAGGCCAAGGTCAAGTAAGACTCTTTGAAGAATTCTCTTATCATAGCTGATTTTTTCTAAAGGATTGATTCTGTCTTACATGCTCATTATCACTGAAGAGAAGCTGAACATAATGCTCATAATAAAATGTTCATCATCACTAGCTATCAGGGAAATTCAAATCAAAGCCACACTGAGATACCACCTTATACCAGTCAGAAGGGCCAAAATTAACAAGACAGGAAACAAGTGTTGGAGAGACTGCAGAGAAAGGGGAACTCTCTTACACTGTTGGTCAAAATGCAAGCTGGTGCAGTCACTTTGGAAAATAGTGTGGAGAATCCTTTAAAAAATTAAAAATAGAGCTACCCTATGACCCTGCAATTGCACTACTGGGCATTTACCCCAAAGATACAGATGTAGTGAAAAGAAGGGCCATATGTACCCCAATGTTCATTGTAGCAATGGCCACAATTGCCAAACTGTGGAAAGAGCCAAGGTGCCCTTCAACAGATGAATGGATAAAGAAGATGTGGTACATATATACAATGGAATACTATACCTTCATCAGAAAGGATGAATATCCAACTTTTGTAGCAACATGGATCGGATTGGAAGAGATTATGCTGAGTGAAATAAGCCAAGTAGAGAAAGTCAAGTATCACATGGTTTCACTTACTTGTGGTGCATAAGAGGTAGTATAGAGGACAGTAGGAGAAGGAAAGGAAATGGGAAGTAGGCTAATTGGGGGAGAGAGAAATGAAACATGAGAGACTTTGGACTCAGAAACAAACTGAGGGTCTTGGAGGGAAGGGGGTGGGGGATGGGAGAACCTGGTGGTGGGTACTGAGGGCACCTATTGCATGGAGCCCTGGGTGTGGGGCATAAACAATGAAACTTGGAACCCTGAAAAAGTAAAATAAATTTAAAGTAAAAAAAAAAGTTTTGGAAAATCAAACCTATGAAAGAAGACTACAATAGCTGTAGCAGCATCTAACAATAATTAAGTATTTTACTATGAGGAGGTCATATTCGTTGAGCACTTACAATGTACTGGGTCCTTTTCCTAACCAGCCTCATGTGGCAACACTGATAAACTGGGTAAAGATCAAATGATGGAGGAATCTTGTGACCAAATCACAGAGCTGAAATGACTGAGACCAAGCTAAACATTCCTTTTAGAGATAAGGAAACTTGGACCTAGGATAGTTAAGGGACTTAATTCTCTGAAGAGTTAGAAATAGCAAGAGTATATTTCTGGTTATTTTCATTTAATCACACTCCTGTTCAAACCATAAAAGAGGACTGTGCCCCTTACACACCTGTGTACCAGGAGTGTGAGTATATTTTGGAATTGCATTTAGTAAGGATAAAAGGACGACCTGTTAGTTGAGGTTCAGTCTTTGGCCCAACATCTACTCTTTGGAGTGACTAGAATATCACCAAGCATAGAGCTTCTTCTTGCCCACGGGCACAGTTGTCAAATATTTCTGCTTTTCTAAACAATGAGCAGTTTTCTCCAGCTACGTAGCCTATTTTGAGCTATTTACACAACTTAAGCTTCTTTTTCCTTCCAGATTAACATTTCCCAGACTGATTTCAACCCTGAAGAAAGTCTTTATTTTTGGAAAGTTCTAAAGAATATCTATCTGTTCAGCTATTTTTGAGTTTTTGGAGTGAGGAAAGTCAAATGTTTTATTGCTGGGAAAGGAAAAAAAAGGGTTAAGTACTTTGATGCTTTAGATATCCAGATAATTTAAAAAACTGTCTTCTCATGGAAGGTTCTAGCTAAGCATCATTGTAATTCTCAGCAAAAAAGAGCCCCTATGCAGAATTTGACAACATGAGTCCTGTTTGGGTTTTCTCTTTCTGCATAGTCAATTACCACAAACTTTGCAGCTGGGGCAACAGGCATTTACTATCTTCTGGATGAGGAGTTTGGGTACCACTCAGCCTGATCCTCTGCTCTAGCTTCACAGACTGTCTGGCTAGCCCAGCCAGGGACCACTCTCAGCAACTAGAAACCTTGCCCGTCTCTGTAAGCAGCTTAGGACATGGATGCTGGCTGTCTTCCCTCAAAGCCGGCTAGAGAAAACGCCACTGCTTTAAATCTGCTTTTAATCACTAAATGGATCAGTCCCTCTCAGGATCCGATCAACTTATTTGCAACATTGGTGACAACCATAAGATCCCTTTGCCATATAATGTGATATCATCAGGAGAGTGATACCTCATATTCGCAGGTTCCCACCACACAAAACGGGAGGGGGTTATACAAGGAGAAGGAACGCTGGGCGCCATCTTAGAATCCTGCCTACCACAAATCTTAGAGTAAGATTGCCTCAAATGATTAAAAACTGTCGTTATATATTAGTCTATAGAGTCCTCTATCAAAATATTAGAGTCAGATTTGATTATAAAGCTGAAGCAAACTACAGACAGCTCTGACCTTACACCTCCCCTCTTTGTGCTGCTATAAAGAATAAGAAATCTTTATTAAGATTAATTTAAATTTAAGTTATAAATTAAAATTATATAATATGTAATCATAAATTTAAATCTTTATTAATAAGAAATCTATGGCACATTTTGAGAGCTTCTTCACCCTTCCCAGACCTGTCATCCTTCCCTCGGTTTGGGCATCACCTTAACTCCTGTTGACCCGGTCTTTTCTTCAGTGAGAAAAGCACCTAAAAGCAGAATTTGCAAGGAGTTAAGTGATGTCCGTGTTATGCTTCCATGGGTATTTGCTATTTTTAAAGAGGAGCACATAGCCACAGCCACATTGTACTCAAAGTAAGCGATTCTCTATGATAGAGTGTCACCTTCACCACACCAAGAAGGGAGAAGGCAAGAAGACAGAACCTGTCCTACATCCCTTAAAATGCTGCTGGACTCATCTCAGGGTCAGCAGAGATACTGAGGTCTGATGACTGTGGGCATCCCCTCTAAACAGGGGGGAAACTCAAGCCCATACCATGCACACACCCACACCAAAGCCTCATACCACCTTCTGTGGAGGATTAAGGGTACGGCGGTGGGCCAAAGGGACAATTAAGCTACGTTCCCAAATAACGGAGTTTTCTCCTTGTTTTACACATTGGACTTTTCTGGAGTAAATTTGGCTTTATCCTTTTAAAAACATATTAAAACACTTTTTCTTGGGTTCAGCTCTCTATGCCTCTAACCGTGATAAGATCCAGGAGAGCCAGACTTGGAGTGTGGGCCTAGCTTGCTATAGTGTGTTCCCAGATTGGAGAGCCAAAGGGTCCCCTCAGCTCTGTGTAGCCCAGCCTGGCTCACCTGGGCTCCATCTAAGGGCTTTGGCACATAAATCCTTATATAAATAGAAAGTGTCGGGATCTGCCTGGAGTAAATTTTCTGTTGCTTCCTATCAAGTATGTGTCAGAGTTATCTGATAGAGGTCTCAATGTTTTTGAAAGTGGGTATCTTCCTATCTCTCATTTCACCAGGGACATGACTCAGGCTGGCTCGTTTTCTAAATCTTACTTCAAGGAAGAACATTCAATGCATATCCTGAATGGGATGCACTATTTACAACTTGACTTATCTTGAAAAATATCAGGATGTGTGTCTCTATGACTAACTATATGGCCTTCCTAATGGGAGTGGAGTTTGACTTTTGGACTTATCCAGAGGAACCTATTTCTGAAGCAATCAATGGAAAGGTTTCTGACCCATTTTTTGTGAGTCTGTGTATGACTGAGGTATTAGTCTATCAGGAACCAACCCTTGTAAAGGACTCCCTTCAAAGTACCATCTTTTTTTTTTTTTTCTGCCCCTGGTAACGAATTATGAGTAGAAGAGTTTCTATCTACCACTTTGGATTTGGGTGGCATCCTACCTTTAGATTGGGAGTTGTATTTTTGGTGGGTTGCAGTGAAAGCTTGTGTTCCTGCTGCCTCAGCCAGGTCTGATGTTTGGTGGGAGTCTTTGAAGTACAACATATTCTACTTGCTTTGGTTAGACACAATTTATCCATTCATCTCTTGATGGGCATTTGGTTTTTTCCCACCCTTCAGCTGTTGCTAATAATGTTACTTTAAACATTTGTGCACAAGTTTTTGTGTGGACATGTTTTCGTTTCTGTAGAGTACATGGTGAGGAATGGGATTCTTGAGTCACATGGTAATTCCATGTTTAACTTTTTGAGGAACTGCCAAACTATTTTGCACAATGGCTGCGTCATTTTACATTCCAACCAGCAAAGTATGTTATCTTATTTCTCCAGATTATTACCAACCCATGTTATTTTCTCGTTCTTTATTATAATTGTCCCAGGAGGTATGAAGTGGTATCTTATCATGGTTTTGATTTGCATTCCCTTAATACCCAATGGTGTTAACATCTTTCTGTGTGCTTATTGGCCCTTTGTAGGTCTTCTTGGGAGAAACGTGTATTCAAGTTGTTTGCCCATTACGTGTTTCTATAAACAGTTTTGTTGAGATATAATTTACATGAAATTCACTTAAATTTTACAATTCCATGGAGTTAATATATTGACACAGTTGTGCAATCATCACAACAATCTAATTTTAGAATATTTTCATGACCCCAAAAGAAAATTATGTTCTTTAATAGTCATTCCTCATTCCATTCCCCTCCCAGGCTCTGGTAACCATTGAGAGACTGTCTGTATAGATTTGCCTATTGTGAACATTTCAAAAAATGGAATGACACAATATGTGGACTTTTGTGATTGGTTTCTTTCACTTAGCACATTTTCTGGGCTCATCTATGTTGTAGCATGATCAATACTCATTCCTTTTTATTGTCAAATAATAATCCATTGTCTGGTTAGACCACATTTTATGCATCCATTCATCATTTGATGAACATCCAGGTTGCTTTCGCCTTTTGGCTCTTGGGAATAGTGTTGCTATGAATGTGACTATACATGTATTTATTTGAGTTCTTATTTTCATTCTTCTGGATCATACCTATGAGTGAAATTACTGAGTCATGTGGTAACTCTAGACTTAACTTTTTGAGAACCATCATACTGTTTTCCAAAGTGGCTGCAACACTTTACATTCTCTCTGGCGATGTGTAAAGGTTCCAATAACTACGTATTTTTTTCAATACTTGTTAATGTTTTGTTGTAGTGATTATAGACAGTGTAAAGTGGTATCTTTTATAATTTTGATTACCATTTCCTTAATGGCTAATGATGTTAAGCATCTTTTCATGAATTTATTGACCATAAGTGTATCTTCTCTGGGGAAGTGTCTATTTAGATCTATTGACCATGTTTTCTTGAGTTACTTATCTTTTATCATTGAGTTATAAGAATACTTTATGGGGCGCCTGGGTGGCTCAGTTGGTTAAAGCAACTGCCTTCAGCTCAGGTCATGATCCTGAAGTCCTGGGATCGAGCCCTGCATAGGGCTCCCTGCTCAGCAGGAAGTCTGCTTCTCCCTCTCTCACTCTCCCTGCTTCTGTTCCCTCTCTGGCTGTGTTTCTCTCTGTCAAATGAACAAATAAAATATTAGAAAAAAAGAATTCTTTATGTATTCTGAATATAAGTCACTTATTAGATGTATAATTTCCTCATTTTTTCCCCATTCTGTGGGCTGTTGCTCCTTTTCTTGAGGGTATCATTTGTGGGAAAATATTCTTATTTTTGATGAAGTTAAATTTATCTATATTTTCTTCTGTCACTTTAGCTTTTGATATCATATATATATATGTATATATATATATATATATTATATCATATTTAAGAAGGATTTGCCCAACTCAAGGTCACAAAGATGTACTACTATGTTTTCTTCTAAATATTTTTTAGTTTTATCAGTTTGGGGTTAATTTTTTGGGTATGGTATTAGGAAGGAG
Source organism: Spilogale gracilis (assembly GCA_004023965.1). Classification (NCBI taxonomy): domain Eukaryota; kingdom Metazoa; phylum Chordata; class Mammalia; order Carnivora; family Mephitidae; genus Spilogale; species Spilogale gracilis. The sequence goes on along the minus strand of PITA01005563.1, from coordinate 13,273 downwards.
TGCAGCAACTCCTTTTTTTTCATAAGTTTATGTGTTTTGAGTCTATACTCTAGGGCAAAACTAATGATAATTTCAGTGTAAGTTAGGCAGATGTACAGAGAAGAGTAAGAAGAGTTGGAGAGGACAGCCAGGGTTGTAGGACTGAGCTTTGTGCTATCAGAACAGTGATTCAGGAATGTACATGTGTCTCAAGCCAGGCCAATGAGATGTAATTTTAAGATTTGCTTGAACTATTGAGATGAAATATTGTTTTTTTGTTTTTTTTTCATTAGGATTGCTGGTTTTATGGTTGACTTAAGACCAAAGCTCTCAGTCTCTTTAAGTAGATAGCCTGATGGAAAAAGGGCCAATAAAATGGAGCACAGAGCCAGGAGATGGGTAGAGACACACTAACTTAAATCTAACCATGCTTGAAAAACCCTTAGATTTTTTTCAGTTATATGAGTGAGTAAATTCTCATCTTTCCTCACAGGGTTTTGTGTTAGATTTTTGTCACTTACAGTTAGGTAAATGGAGAATGACGTATATCTGTACCTTTCCCTAAATGCCCACCAACAATCTACACTAGAAAAAGAATAATTTGTTATAGTTTCTTGATATATGTACACTGGAGCCTGGACTATTCTTTCTACTAAGAATGCCTTTCCTCTTACTTCATTATTGTTAATCTACGCTTCAAAATTCAATGAAAGTCTCGTTGGCCTCCTAGAATTCTTGGCTGATATAGCTAGGCAGGGTTGGAGTTCCTCTAGGAGCTCTAGTGGTACCCATCTCATTTTACTTCGTTTTCTGGCTCCTTAATTTCTGAAAAACTAATGGACAGTGAAAACAGGTACTCATCTTTGTATTCCTAGACCGGGGCCTGGTACATAGTAGGCAATTTGTAATGTTAGGTAAAGAAATAAGTAAGTGCAGTAGATAATCCACACCCATTAAAGCTTTAGGATCTCACAGTGCCCTAAATATGTAATAATTTTCTCAGTGTCTATCTGGTCTCCATTTCCTGGTCCTGAAATATAAAATATTCTCTACTCATTAGTAGGTCTTGGTATATAATTTCCTTTTTTTTTTTTTTTTTTTTTTTTTTTTTTTTTTTTTTTTTTTTTTTTTTTTTTTTTTTTTTTTGTCAGGTTGGCTTTTTTGAATGAGAAGGCCAAGGGAAAAATGATCTCCTCAGGCTTGGAATACATTAGCATTCTTTTTTAAAAAAAGAAAAAGATTTTATTTATTTGACAGAGAGAAACACAGCTAGAGAGGGAACACAAGCAGGGGGAGTGAAAGAGGGAGAAGCAGGCTTCCCACTGAGCAGGGAGCCCATTGTGGGGCTCAGTCCCAGGACTTGGTAATCATGACCTGAGCTGAAGACAGATGCTTAATGACTAAGCCGCCCAGGCTCCCCACACATTAGCATTCTTGAGCTTACTTTACTATCAGATACTATCTTCATTTCTGGAGTTGTCCTATCATTTAATTCAGAGTAATCATGCAGCTGGTATTACTTAGTTACCTTGTGAAACCTCCATTCCAGCCAATATCCATCTAATAACTATTATCTTAATATTTCTAAATTTGATTTTAGTGTGTTTGTCCTAACACAGTAAATAGCTGACCTATAAAATTTTTGACTCACAGGGCAGGTTTTAGAGTCAGGCAAGTAGCTCAGTTCTTCCACCAGCTTGTTGTATGACTCAAATACCTCTGGCCCTCAGTCTCTTCACTGGAATGGTGATGGGCCTGGATAGAAGAGAATCAAAGACCCATTCCAGCTCTCAAACCCAAAAAACACTCAATATTCGTAGGATTCTCACTGAAGTCATTTGTAGTAGTACACAGCAACAGAGAAACTATGGCCTTCTAGTTTTTTGTTCCAAGTTTCCAGAATCAATACACTGATAATGGCAGAGAAAACATTGACATTAAAAAAAAAAAGAGTTCTTTTTAAGTCTAAGAGCATTTTTCTTTACTTTTCCCCCTTTTTGTTTTGATTTCTTTAAATAACATGTTATGACCATTTTGTGGAATCCAAATCATTTAACTGGCCCTGTAATCTGCCTTATTAATTATTTTTAAAAAGATTTCATATATTTATTTGAGAGAGAAGGAGAAAGACAGCAAGAGAGAGAACAGGCAGGGGGAGTCCCACTGAGCAAGAACCTGATATGGGACTTGATCCCAAGACCCTGGGATTATAACCTGAGCTGAAGGCAGATGCTTAATCAAATGAGGCACCCAAACGCCATGCCTTATATTTTATTTTTTTTTTAAGATTTTATTCATTTATTTGACAGAGAGAGATCACAAGTAGGCAGAGAGGCAGGCAAAAAGAGAGGAGGAAGCAGGCTCCCTGCTGAGCAGAGAGCCCAATGCGGGCCTCCATCCCAGGACCCTGAGATCATGACCTGAGCCGAAGGCAGAGACTTTAACCCACTGAGCCACCCAGGTGCCCGGTGCCTTATATTTTAAAGGAAGACAATATGTACCTCTTATCTAAAGAGACCTTTTATAGTTGGGTCATGCAGTCAGAATAGGCCAAATGGTATACTAAAATACCCCTACTTTCAGTGGTTTAACACAATAAAAGTATATTTCTCACTCACGTCATCTCAACTGAGCAGTGACAGGGTGGCATTGGGAATGAGGGGGTTAGATAGGTGGGACAGACTGTTTCTATCATGAGGCCCCATGACATTTTAGGACCTCAGTGTCCTCCACCAGGTATTTCAGGCCCACCAGCACATGAAGAAAGAGACAGAGAAGGTGGAGAATTGTTCTTATGACCATCCCTAAAGGTATTATAGCAATTTGTCCCACATCACACTGACCAGAACTCCGATATGGGGCCCTGCTTCTGTAAGGTGGCCAAGAAATGTAGTTTAACTATGTACTAAAGAAGAAATGAAAATGAGCTTGGTAAACATCCTAGGTCATCAGGGCATGGAAAAAATATACACAAGGAGAATTTTTTACAATATGATAACTGTGCAGAGAGATATCCCTTTCTATATAAATATGAAAAAGACAAATGGGATTGGTTGGTCACAAAGAGAGGCCGAGTGGTGATTTTGAGTTCAGAGAAGGGACTTAATGCAGTCTCTCTTGTTTTATAGGCAAGGAAATGATGCCTTATTAGTAACGTGTCTTTTCAAAGTCACCACAACACAATTGCTTAGTAGAAACTAGAACTCTGAGGTGGATATGCTTCCTGGCTTTCATCAGAAGAATCACAAATGCCAGGATTCTTTGGAGAACAGCCTACTTGGCCCCGATTTGAAACCAAAGTTACGGTAATCAACCTTAATTTTTTTCTTTTACTGGAACTGATATAAGAACTTTTGAAGAAGTTCTTCAGAACTAAAAGTATGCATTTAATGAGAGAGAGAGAGAAAGAAAGAGAAAGAGGGAGGGAAAAGGAGAGAAGGAGGGAGAAGAGAGCAAGAGAAGACCCACTCCAAAAGAGCCAAAGATCTATTGAAGAAGGGTTTTTGTGATAGTGCATCTGACCTATTAATTTTGATGGGTCTGAGGGTTTAATAAGATGAATTTTACTTCCAGTTTTCTAGTCCTAAGGAGAGCTAGCCTCTGGCCCAGACTGAAGAAGGTAAAGGCTGTCTTTAGGCCTTCTGCCCCTCTCGTGTAGACCAGTCAAAGCTGCAGAGCTCCAGTAACCCTCTCCTAGCCCCTCATCAGAAAGCAGTGCTGTCATTCCATTCCCTGAGGAATTCAATCACTCCATTCTATCATAATTAAGTGCTAATTATATATTTTCATTGTCTCTTTTAATTCTCACGTAAATCATATGAGCTGTTTTATTATTCTAATTTTGTAGATGAGAAAATTATTGTTTCCAGATGCTTTGTGTACATTATCACATTTCAAACAACATAAATCATGTTATATGGCTTCCCTTGAAAATATGAGGTGTCAGTAGCAGAGAGGTTACATAATTTTCCCGAGATCACCAAGCTGGCAAGAGAAAGAGCTGAGTTTTAAACTTAGATCTGTTTTGTTCCCAAACCTGTGCTTTTTGTGATGTTTGATAATAATAACAATTACAATGATTTTATTATTTGTACTGTGATTTTTTATTTCACAGCTTTCCCAGAGAAATAATTCTGAAATGGGGTTCTATGAGAGGATTCTTAGAGATGAAATGCTTAAACCCTATGACTGAATATGGTCATTCAGTTTATAGGATGCTTTCAGCTGCAAGTTAAAAACAAAAACAAAAACAAAAATCAAAGGCACAACAAAATAAGTAAACAACAGGGTTTCTTTTCTTTCTTAAGAAGAAGCCCAAAGATAGAGGAGTTCCAAAGCTGGTTCATTTAGCAGCTCAGTGATATCATCAAGAACCCAGTATCTATCCATCTTTCTATTCTTTTAGCTACAGCAATTTGCTTTGTCCTTAGGCTGGTTTCCCTGATGATACCAGATGGCGTTTTCATGGTAGGTGACAATATCCAGAGGCAGAAGAGGAAACTACTAAACTTGTGTCCCTTTTTAGGAGTGGGGAAAAAGCTTCCCAGAACCACATGGACAGACTTCCTTACATCTCTTAAGCCAACATCGTGTCATATGTCCATATCTAACTAGCCACTTTTCAAAGACAATGGAGTTACCATGATTGACTTCAGTCAAGACTTAACCTCTTAAGGCTTTGGTGTCCCCTGAAATAACTGGCTACTCAACATCTGAACAAAATTAGAATTCTCTTAGGAAGAATGGCCAAGGTCAAGGGGTGAGTGGGTAAGAGGCAACAGTGAAGATCACACCCAGGAACCAGGGCTTAGTAGGTTAGAGGGGAGAAGTAGAAGCTTTCAAATTCAGAACAGAAGTCTCTTGCTTTCCCACAAGCTGAGCCCCTGCTATGAGACTGTTAGAAATAATACTATAAGTGTTTGGGAAAGAATTTTCACATTGTTTTTGGGTGTTGTTTTGAAATTACAAAGATTCCAAGCTGGTTGATTGAAAACCATGTGGAAAAAATCCAAATTATGATTTACTAAGGGTTACTTTAGAGTCATTTAGTTTAGTCCTCTGATCCTCTATTATAGTACTTGGCTTCCTTTTACAGTGTCTTTGAATATCTAGACTCTGCTTCAACACATTTTCTGACCAGAGGCTCATTACTTAAAATCTATTTCCCTTTGGGGTAATTCTTTTTTGTTAAAAAGTTATTTTATTTTAAGATTTATTTATGTATGTAGTTGAGAGAGAGGGAACACATGCATGAGAGAGAATCTGAAGCAGACTCTGAGATGAGCTCAAAGCCCAAGTGGGACTCCACCCCATGACTGTAAGATCATGACCTAAGCAGAAACCAAGAGTTGGCTGCTTAACTGACTGAGCCACCCAGGTGCCCCCAAAACTTATTTCTTATTTTAAACTGAAATTGTTAAAATTAAGTATATATCTTTTACATAGACATAAATGTGCTGTGTAAAAAAAACAAAACAGGGGCTCCTGGGTGGCTCAGTTGGTTAAGCGACTGCCTTCGGCTCAGGTCATGATCCCGGAGACCTGGGATCGAGCCCCACATCGGGCTCCCTGCTTGGCGGGAAGCCTGCTTCTCCCTCTCTCACTCCCCCTGCTTGTGTTCCCTCTCTCACTGTGTTTCTCTCTGTCAAATAAATAAAATCTTAAAAAAAAAAAAAAGAAAGAGAAAAAAACAAAACAAAACAGGTTTGGAATCAGACAGGTTAGCATCTCAAGTTTGCCAATTCCTGGTCAAACGGTTGAGAGCCAGACTATCTGGACTCAAATCCTAGGTATGCCATTTACCAGCTGCAGAACCTTACAAGAGCACCTAGCTCCTCCCTCCACTCCCTGTGCCTCTGTTTTCTTTCCTACAAACTGAGTCCTATAGTAGGATGTGCTTAATGGAGTTAAGTGAATCCATATATGTAAAGCTGTAATGCTGAGACAATAAGTGTTGTTCTTATTAAAGTAACCGTGAGTACTTATAATTATTTAAACTCTCTGATACTTAATAAAATTGATATAACCATCCCTCCCTTTGAGATTTGTTATATGACTAAATGAGACCATTAATACAGAAAACTCAAAAAAAGTTAGTCCTTCTTCCCACATCACTTGCCCAAGGCCTGCCTGATACTCAGCACGTGTCATATATATATATTGTCTGCCCCACCAGTTCCCTTTTCCCCATGAAGGTAGAGAGGTGAAGTTCATGGAGTGGGTGCGTCTTATCCCTCCCTTGGATTCCATGTTTCTGCCAAGAGCAAGTCTGGCTGCTCTCGGGGTCAGGGCTCCTACCATTTGTATCTCCCAGTCACTAGACCAGAAGCCTCTCAAGGGAAGGGCCAAATCATAGTCACCCTTGTACCTGGAGTGCTTAATCCCTGCCGTGAATTAGTGCTCAACACATGTTGATAACTGAAGTCACTTTTCTCTGGGTCTTTCTGCAGCCACTATACTGACAGTAAGTGCTCTGCAGACATCAGCTCGTGATATTATTGTTATGTAACAAACTCAATTGTTTGTGCGGGTAATGAAGGGGCTAGTGGGGAAAAGAACTATCCCAGATGTCTGCAGTGCCTCTTTCTTTTTCTTCCAAACCAGAACTTTTAAAGTTTACTTTTCCACTCCCAAAATGCAAGTCATCCCCACAGAGACCAGCCTTCACAGTGGGCAGGGAGGACTGAATGTCTAGAACCTGCTTCCTGCTTTTCTTCACCCTGGATGGGGCCACTCTTGCAGTTCACTATGCAGCTTGGGATCATGCAAACTGTATTTTAAGTGGATTAATTTAAGTCAGTTTGATGATTGCTACCCCTAAACATGTTTCACTCAAATCATTTATTTTTGCCTTTCAAGTGGGAACCAGAAAATCTGTATGGAGTATAGCACATGAAATCAAAACAAAGATCCATTCAACCCAAACTTCTGTTCATTCAACCCAAATATCTGTCCCTGCTGCCATCTCAAGGTAAGGATTGCAGAAAAATCTAAGAGTTTTATGGCATAAATTTAAAACACAAAAACAATTCTTCATAATCTCTTATGAAGTCACCATCATAGATTAACCTTAATCTTTCCTGAGTTTCTATCAGGGAATGTCAAGTTCTGTCCATAGTTATTGGGATCAAGTTTATATTTTGACTGCAGTCTTGTGGATGCTGATCTATTTCCCCCCTCTGTCTTAGCTAGAACTAAGAGAACAAGTCTACAATGTGGGCTGCCCTTGGCTTTGTGTGGCCCAGCTTTCAAATCTTGGGGCACTTGAACACCAAAAAACTTTTAGAGATCCTTCCTCCCTGGGAAGGAAACACAAACTTTTTTCACTTCAAGACACAGGAGATGTAGGAGAAACGTGTTTATTTAAGAAGTCAGAAATCCAGAAGATTCACTTAACTATTTTTTCTTTGGGAAACAGGTCAAAAATCCGATGAGTTGACTCCTACTTTTGTTTTAGCTTGGCTGGACGTCTGTATAAACAGCCTTTCTTATGACAGTTTGGCAGCGAGACTTCTGGTCAGGAAGGGGAGAACATACGAATGTTTTTATTTCTCAGCCACCATCCTCACCCACCCTCCCCTTTGCTGCCCTCTCCCTGAACTGAGACTAGAGTTTGATTGGGGCTTTGTTTTGTGCCTTGGGCAAAAGTTTTCGGTCAGCTGAGGTCAGTTCTCATTTTATCTAAATCAGTTTGCCCTTCTCAATCTCAATGGAAAAACTTCAACAAAAATACATTTACACATAAAACTTCGTTTTCATTGAGTTCTGTGTTGGCAAAGGAGGCCAGATCCTTATCCCTGGAGGCACTTAACTTGTTAAACAATGTTTTATTAATTTTTTTCAAAGAACTTCTACTTCATCATAAATAAATTGGCTCTCTAGATTCTCATGCTGACTCCAAAGCTTGTGGGCTTTTGACATTTCCTAATTTAAATGTAGACACTGTCTCAAACCTAGGTAAGGAGGCAGTGTCAGGCTAGTGAATACAGGGTTGGTGGGTCAGGAAACCTGGATTACTCTTGACTTAGGTGTACCTTGGGTAAATTACTAAATGCCATAGCTCCTCATCTCAATAAATAGAAAATTGGATAATAATTAAAATGTCTTTGACTCAAGGATTTAATGACTTAGTTGATAGAAACAAAGAAAGCCAAGACCCATAAATAAATCAGAAGATAAGTATTTATTTTAGAAATCCAAGACCCATAAATAAGTCAAAAGATAGATATTAGGTTTATTTTAGATCTTACAATTTTCTACATGGTAACCAAGCAAGGAGCACTTCTTGAGTTATCAAGACTATAGTGATGTCAGGGAGCATGTTGGAGCTGGAGGGGACCGTAGAGGTTTTTCTATCAAACCCATCCCTTCTGTAGATGGAAAAACTGAGGTCTGAAGAATATCAGTGGCTTGCCTAACATTGGCTACAAATTCACCCTGGAGTCTCTCTTCATTGCCTTTATTTTATACTACCTTGACTCTTTATAGTGATACTCAGAGGCATCTCTTGTAATAAATGTTGTTAGTATGTGTTTTTAGTACTTTGTTTTGGCAGTTGATGCATGGTATCTATGTCTCAGGGATTAGAACCCGTAACAGAGGCATTAAAAATACCACCTTATGAATTCGTGTCTTTCATACTTTTCATTAGTTCCATATGTACTAATTATCCAGTGTGTGCAAGCCTGAACAGTACCTTCTTGCCACAATTTCCAAAGACTGTCTCTACCCAAAGTATCTGGATAGCTGAAGTACAAATTTATTTTGGAGAAATGAATAATCAGGATTGCTGGCTTTTGGAAGTTTATATACTACATTAAAGAATATAAGACCATAGGTTTTGTATACATTTTCTCCCCCAATTTGATCTGTTTGCAATATTCCTCAGACAATAAGGATAACTCATCAAATTTTAGTGATAGTCACATTAGCTTCAGAGTTTGCAACATATTCCCTCCAGATACCATCTTGCTTTCCCCACATTTGGAGGAGTAAAAAGTGTCACATACATGAATTTTTTCAGGCAATCAGTATCTTTATAAAATCACAATGCTAGTTTTCAATTGATACTATTTGATGGACTATTTGATTAAATGTGTATTTTTTAAAATTTACTTTGAGGTGGGGGATAGGCAGAGGGAAAGAGTCTCCAGCAGGCTCCCCCGTGAACACAGAGCCTGACACAGGGCTCAGTCCCATGAGATCATGAACTGAGCCAAAACCAACAGTCGAACACTTAACTATTGACTGAGCCACTCAGGTGCTCCCAATGTAAATTTTTTAACACTGGAGTAGTAGTAGATGTTTTCACATTTTTTTAATGATCAAATTTCATTATGAACATCCATTATTTTACTGTCCTGATAACACAGTGATCACTTCTGGAGCTATAGAAGCACCTGGGGCCATTTGTATTTCTGTGGTCCTCATACCAAGGGTCTTTCTCTGGTAAGGTCCTACCATTGGATTGCATGACAACTTTTAGCAACCCCTCGCTCACCTAAAAACATAATGGCTTTGGGTTTTGCAACCAAATGACCAGATCTGTTAGAACTGTGGGAAGAATGAGATGGACAAGAATCTGAGAGAGAGGCTTGTCAGAACTTAGTGCCTGGAATTTTACTGTTCGAAGAGCTCTTCTATTTACTTCAACAGTAACTAGATTCTGGGAGCCCTTGTCTCCAGGGCTTACAACCATATATGAGTTTCCTAATTGGAACTTTGGGTCAGCTTGTTTATGTTCTCCTAACGAACAAGACTTACTTACGTCATTCTTGGATCTAGACAAGTTATGAATTATGAATGAGTGGGTAAATACTTAAGTAAACAGAACTCGGCCCTACACAGTACATTCTCCAACAACCCGTTCCATTCCTGGGAGCAGCATGGTAAGAATGCTAAAGAGAACAAGCCAGAACCAGAACAACTTAGCATCCAGTCCAAGTTCACACTTTTTAGCTCTGTGACTTAAACAATTAATTCACTTAACTTTTTTTCCTTCATCTGTACAATGCATATGATAATAGTTACGTACCTCCTATTTTGTGGAAGTTAATTGTGATAATACATGTAAAGCATTTAGTACAATGTCTGGCAGATAGCAAATACTAAACCTTATTTCAGTGCACACCTTCCTGTTTTCCAAATCACTCTCAACTCTTTGTCAGTCCAGATCAGCTAACTGCAGTGAACCCTACTTTGGGCTCTCAGGATAACAGGAGCCCATGCAACAGAAGCTTCTTTCTCATCCATACAAAGTGCTGTCCATAGTGGGCAGAGGAAAAAGTCTGTTCCACAGTCATTCAGAGACCCCTGGGTCTGGGTCTTCATGACCACCTCTGGCAGGGAGCAGCAAAGGATGACCTGTGAGTCACACCAGCCTATTGCCTGTTTTCGTACAGTCCATGAGCTAAGGTTGTACCTGTTTAGCTAAGGTTGTACCCGTTTAAATGGTTATTTTTTAAAATATTTTATTTATTTATATGACAGAGAGACCACAAGTAGGCAGAGAGGCAGGCAGAGAGAGAAGAGGAAGCAAGCTCCCCGCTGAGCAGAGAGCTCGATAGGAGCCTCATCCCAGGACCCTGAGATCATGACCTGAGCCTAAGGCAGAGGCTTTAACCCACTGAGCCACCCAGATGCCCCAAATGGTTATATTTTAAATAGCTACAAAAGTACATACATGAAAGCCTTGATTTTGCCTGTTGGCCCACAACGCTTGAAATATTTACTACTTTATACTTTAATGCTTTCCCTTTAAGGGAAAGTGTGTCAATCCCTTTCCTGGGGCCCTAGAGCAGAATCCACTGCTGGACCCTTTGCTTTGGGTCATCCAATGAAGGAAGAAGTGGAGCATCACGCCAGAGATTTTTTTGAGATCAGTTCTGGAAATGGCATGTGTTATTCCTACCACATTCCTTTGGCCAGAACTCAGTCACATGGCTATACCTAACAGCAAGGGAGTCTGAGCGACGTGGTCTAGCTTATGTCTGGGAAATAAAGTGGCGGATTTTAGTGGTCATGATGCAGTACCGCCAAACCATCATAATCATAAACTTCTCTCTGTGCAACCCCCCATGCCTCCCCTTTTACTACCTTCATCTCTGACCCATCCTCCCCATCCCAAATATCTTCAGACTCTCCACTCACTCCCTTCCCTGCAGATTCCTTTGTAATGCATTTCATGGGACCACTCCCTGTGTTTACTCCTTTGGACAACTTCCTGGTTTTGAATCCTTCCAATCCTAGATCTCTTACAGCCACTCTCTTTGTCTTCTCACAGTAACTTTAACATATCAGTTCTCTTCTTTGACTTGTTTTCCATTTAGTGTTCTTGCCACCCTAAAAGTAGACACACTGGGGCTGTACATAGGGATTACTCCTTTCTGCACCCCTTCTAAGACTCAAACTCTGAAATTCCCCTCTTTGGCCATCTCTTGTTTTTCTCCCTGAGCCCTTCTTCCTAAGTATCCATTGCCTTTTGCCTTCATCACAACTGCTGGCCGCCTAGTATCTCTCGCTGACTCTGTCTCTGTCTCTGCTTCTCTGAATTGCGCTCTCTCTCTCTCATACTCTCTTCACTTGCTGTCCTACTAAGCTTGGACCGAATGATCAGTTATATGAACTACTCTTTTCCTGACCCTGAAAGACCCTGCCAAAAATCTTTCTATGTATTTTCCACGTGAGTGTTTCACCTCTGGTAGAACAGTGCCACTGTATGTGCCTCCCACTTCTATTCCTAAACTGATGAATGTTGCAAAATATAGTAAAATAATGCACAGGCTGTATTCTCTGAATACTCCCGAATCTTCGCCCTGGGCTGGGCCCCCAAATACTTTGCAATTCTTTTATTGATCTCCTCACTCTCTGCTCATTTAAAGTTACACTTTCCTTGCATCTACATTTCTCCTTCACCTACCACTGCCTCCTTATTTACTCTAGATTACTTTTAATTTATTCAGAAAGATGTAGTTTAAGTGATTCACTCATTAACTCAATGTATGTTTACTGAGAAACTATTTTGTACTCTGTTATGCTTTTCATCTAATTTTTTTCCAGCCATCTAATAGGAAGGTCTCAACTTGCTCTTGATTTCACAATGTCTGTGTATCTTCTTACTCCTGTCTGTTCCTTCCTCCTCTTTCAGAGGATGAAGAATTCCCCCTTCTTTCTTAGGCTGGTGCATTTAATCTCATTCCCTTTTATCTCTGTAAGACCAAATCCTATAAATTTTTTATCTTCTATTTGGCATGTTCATTTATGAGCCAAAAGGATGATTTAGTATCCTCCATTTTAGAAAAGTAAATGCTTCTCCTGATCCTACCATTCCTTAAAAAAATATCCTGCATTCCTCTTTTCATTTCTCAATATTTTTCCCCAAATAGCTGTTTTGTATATTTTACTGCAAATTAATAATAATAGTCTCCAGGAATTTGGCGACTCCTGCCCACTCCTGAAAATGGGTATCTTTTTTTTTTTTTAAAGATTTTATTTATTTGACAGAGAGAAACACAGCCAGAGAGGGAACATAAGCAAGGGGAGTGAGACAGGGAGGACTGGGCTTCCCGTGGAGAAGGGAGCCCGATGCGGTACTTGATCCCGGATCTCCAGGATCATGACCTGAGCCGAAGGCAATCGCTTAACCAACTGAGCCACCGAGGTGCCCCTGAAAATGGATATCTTAAAAGTAACTATTGGCATACTAATTGCTAAAGCCTCTTATCTTTTCTTATTGCTTATCCCTTCTGATCTTTAAAGTTAATAATATAGTCACAATAAACTATACAAATTATAAGTGTCTTTATAATATGTCTCAATTTCTGGTGGTGTGTTTTTGTTCATTTTTAAGAATATTCAGATTAGCGATTTCCTTCGCTGTGGGTTTTGGCAGATTGTGTCTTTCAAGGAATTAATCATTTCATCTAGGTTATTACATTTGTGGGCATAGAGTCATTCTTTATTGTCACTTGAATTTCCATGGGATGTCATTCTCTTTCATTTTTTTTATTTATTTTTTTTTAAGATTTTATTTATTTGACAGAGAGAAACACAGCCAGAGAGGGAACACAAGCAGAGGGAGTGAAAGAGGGAGAAGCAGGCTTCCGGCCTAGCAGGGAACCTGATGTGGGACTCTATCCCAGGTCTCCAGGATCATGACCTGAGCCGAAGGCAGTTGCTTAACCAACTGAGCCACCCAGGCGCCCCTCATTTCTTTTATTTCTGACATTAGTAATTTGTATCCTCTCTCTTTTCTAATCCATTAACCTGGCTAGAGACTTATCACTTTTTTTTTTTT
>PITA01005562.1:98916-109284 GCA_004023965.1 Spilogale gracilis | reverse complement strand
GATATTTGCAAATGACACTACAGACAAAGGGCTGATATCCAAGATCTATAAAGAACTACTCAAACTCAACATCCAAAAAGAAGATGAACACATCAAAAAATGGGCAAGAGACATGAAGAGGCACTTCTCCATAGAAGATATACAAATGGCTAACAGACACATGAAAAAATGTTCAGCGTCACTAGCTATCAGGGAAATTCAAATCAAAACCACACTGAGATACCACCTTACAGCAGTCAGAATGGCCAAAATTAACAAGTCAGGAAACAACAAGTGTTGGAGAGGCTGCGGAGAAAAGGGAACCCTCTTACACTGTTGGTGGGAATGTAAACTGGTGCACCTGCTTTGGAAAACAGTGTGGGGATTCCTTAAAAAATTAAAAATAGAGCTACCCTATGACCCTGCAATTGCACTACTGGGCATTTACCCCAAAGATACAGATGTAGTGAAAAGAAGGGCCATATGTACCCCAATGTTCATCGCAGCAATGGCCACAATCGCCAAACTGTGGAAAGAGCCAAAGTGCCCACCAACAGATGAATGGATAAAGAAGATGTGGTACATATACACAATGGAATACTCTGCCTCCATCAGAAAGGATGAATATCCAACTTTTGTAGCAACATGGACTGGACTGGAAGAGTTTATGCTGAGTGAAATAAGCCAAGTAGAGAAAGTCAAGTATCACATGGTTTCACTTACTTGCGGTGCATGAGGGGTAACCTGGAGGACAGTGGCAGAAGGAAAATAAATGGGAAGTAGGGTAATCCAGGGAGGGAAACGAAACAACAGAGACTTTGGACACAGAAACAAACTGAGGGACTTGGAGGGAGGGAGGTGGGGGATGGGAGAGCCTGGTGGTGGGTACTGGGGGTACCTGTTGTGTGGAGCACTGCGTGTGGGGAATGGGGAATGAATCTCGGAACACTGGAAAAAATTTTAAGTAGCAATAAAAAAATAAAAATAAAAATAAATTTAAAAAAAGATGCTCAACATCACTTATCATCAGGGAAATACTAATCAAAATCATGATGAGATACTAGCCCACTCCTGTCAGAATGATTAAAAATAACAACACAAGAAAGAATAGGTGTTAGCAAGGATGTGGAGAGAGGGGAACCCTCTTACACTGTTGGTGGGAATGCAAACTGGTGCAGCCACGCCGGAGAACAGTATGGAGATTCCTCAAAAAATTTTAAAAAAAATTAAAAATAGAACTACCCTACAATCCAGCAATTGCATTACTAGGAATTTACCCAAAGGACAAAAAAAAAAAATACAGATTTAAAGGGATGCATGCCCCCTAATGTTTACAGCAGCATTGTCAACAATAGCCAAACTATGGAGAGAGCCCAAATGTTCACTGACTGACAAAAATGGATAAAGAAGATGTGGGGTGTGTGTGTGTGTGTGTGTGTGTGTGTGTGTGTGTGTAATGGAATATTACTCAGCCATCAAAAAGAATGAAATCTTGCCTTTTGTAATTATGTGGATGGAGCTAGAGTATATTATACAAAGTGAAATAACTCAGTCAGAGAAAGACAAATAACATACGATTTCATTCATATGTGAAATTTAAGAAAAAAAAACAGATGAACATATGGATAGGGAGTGAAAGGGGGAAAAGGAAGAGAGAGGGGAAAAAAAAAACCATAAGAGACTCTTAACAGTAGAGAACAACCTGAGGGTACATAGAGGAAGGTGGGTGGAGGATAGGCTATATGGGTGTTGGGAATTAAGAAGGGCACCTGTTGTGATGAGTACTAGGTTTTATATGTAAGTGATGACTAACTGAATTCTACTTCTGAAACCAATATTGTACTGTATGTTAACTAACTAGATTGCAAATTTTAAAAGTTTTTAGGTAAAATATGAATCCAGAGTCACCGCAATATATTACTTAAAATGTTCAATACCCAACAAAAAATTATGAGACATGAGATTAAATAAGAAAATGTGAATGTCCCCCAAATGTTTGATCTATCAGACAAAAACTGCAAAGCAGCTATTACAAATATATTGAAAGAACTAAGAGAAATGTTTACAGGTTTAAAAGAATAGCAATGACTTCATGAATTAAAAAAATCTCAACAAAAAGACAGAATTTTTTTTAAGAGCCAAATAATTCTGGAGCTGAAAAGTACAATAACTGAAGTGCCCTTCTTTTTCACTAGAAGGGCTCAGCATTAGATCAATGATCAATACACTTGATCAGTATAAATTATCCAATGTGAAGAATGGAGAGAAAAAAAAGAACAAAAATAAACAGAACCTCAGAGACCTATGGGACAATAACAAGAAAAGCAGTATACATGTATTGGGAATCCCAAAGGAAGAAGAGAGAAAGGGGGAGAAAAAGATACTTGAAAAAAATAACAGCTCAAAACTTTCCAAATGTGATGAAAAATATTAATCTACAGATTAAAGAAGCTCAATAAATTCAAAGTAGGTTAAATACAAAGAGATACACAGCCAGATACATTACAGTCAAGATGTTGAAAGCCATAGACAAAGAGAAAATCTTAATAGCAGCAAGGGAAAAACAATTCATCACACACAAGAAAACAATAATATGATTAACAACTGGGCTTCTCGTCAGAACAATAAGCATCAAGGGAATGGAATGGTCTATTCAAAATGCTGAAAGAAACAACTGTCAACCAGGAATTCTATATTCAGCAAAACTGTTCTTCAAAAACGAAGTAAAATTGAAGACATTTCCCAATACATACAGATTGAAGAGTTTATTACAGACCTAACTTACAAGAAATATTCTTCAGGCTAAAAGGAAGTGACACTTAATGGTAACTCAAATCCACAGGAAGAGATGAAGGGGACAAGAAACAGCACACATAAAAGGTTCTATAGATAGACTTTTCTCATTTTTTTTCTCTCAGCTTCTTTGAAATGCACAAAATTTTATAGAACTATTATTATAACACCATCATTACTTTATAATAAGTGTTAGATTATAACATATACACGGGAAAGGTACATGACAATAATAGCACAAATAGGGGTGAGAAAAAAAGAGATATATTGGAACAGTGCTTCTATATTTTACCAGAATTAGATTTTAATCAGTTATGATACACATTATAATTCCTAGAGCAACTCTAATAACTCAACTAATATAGTAAAAAGGAATTAATAACAAAGAAATTAAAATGGTACACTAAAACATTTATTTAATACAAAAGAAGACAGCAAAGAAAGAACAGAGGGAAAAAATCACTTTCCAACCACATCCATAATCATATTAAATGTGAATAAACAAGAAAGCCTCATTCGGAAGGCAGAAATTGTTGGATTGGATTTTTTGAAAAAGCACAAGTAGGTTGAAAGTAAAAAGATGTACCAGCAAACAGTAACCATGAGAGAATTTTCCAGATTTGATGGACTGCATTAATCTTCAGATTCAGGGAGCACACACACACATATCATAGTGAACCTGCAGAACACCAAAATCAAAGACAGGATCTCAACAGCAATTAGAAAGAAATGAAAACTATCTACAAAGACAATTAGATTGATTGCAGACTTCCCAACGGCAACAACAGAAGACAGATGACAAAAGACTACATTTAAAATGCCAAGAGAAAATAAATGTTGACCTAAGATTCTAAAATAAGCTGCTTTATGTTAAATAAGGAGGGTAGACTCCATTTTTTGTTAAAGACAAAGTTTTCTACTAAAAGACACTGACTGAAAAAATTACTAAAGAATATTTAAAAGGAAGGAATGAACTGTAAGAAGGTATGTGGGGAGGTACAAATGTGAGTCTATGTATTCAAGTACTAAAAGCATAAAATGTAGCAACAATAATAAAGATTGATTTGGAGGGGTAAAAAGAAGGTGGAACTGAAATACTAGGCAACATGTACAGGTAAGAAAGGAAGAGGTGGTCAAAGCAGAAGTGTCCTAAAGATAGAAGAAATCATCAGATTTAGACTTTGCTAAGTCAGCCATGCACATGAAAATTATAAGAGTAACCACAAGAATGAAAGCAGTGTGGGATTTGCTAGTAAGAACAATGAAGAAAATTAATTCAAAAGAAGGTAGCAAAGGAGTAGAAAAGTTTCACCCAAAAGGCAGGAGAAATAAGAGCGCAAAATAAAACAACAAAACACACCCAGGAATATCAGTAATCACAATAAATATAAACCCTCAAGCAATTGTCAGAATAGATGTAAGATAAATTTCTTAAAACTATTCACAAAAGGGGCGCCTGGGTGGCTCAGTTGGTTGAGCGACTGCCTTCAGCTCGGGTCATGATCCCGGAGACCCGGGATCGAGCCCTACATCGGGCTCCCTGCCCGCTGGGAAGCCTGCTTCTCCCTCTCTCACTCCCCCTGCTTGTGTTCCCTCTCTGGCTGTGTTTCTCTCTGTCAAATAAATAAAATCTTAAAAAAAGAAAAAAACTATTCACAAAAGACACACCTCAAACAGAAGGAGATAAAAAGCTGGGGCACCCTTGTGGTGTCAGAGGGTGGCAAGGGGACCAGTGTGGCTGGAGTGGATGAGGGGAGGGAACAGTGGTAGGAGAGGGACTCACAGGTGGCAAGGGCCAGATCATGCAGGGCTTTATAAGTCGTAGTAAAGTCCTCTGGGTAAGGCGAGGGTTTTGAGTGAATGCAATTCTATATTGAAATGATTGCTCTGGGCTGTGCTGAGAAAGAATGAATTGGAGCAAGGCCATGCAGGAGACCACCTAGGGCAGGGCAATAGCCCAGACAAAACCCATGGTGACGGAGACTGGAGTAATGACAGTGGAGGAAGTGAGAAGTGCCTGGATCCTGGATATGCTTGTAAGGTGATACCAGCAGGATTTGCTGAAGGACTGGATGGTGGAATGTGAGGCACAGAAAGGAGTCAAGACTGACTTCAGGCTTTTGGGTCTGAGCTCCTAGAAGGATAAAGTTGCCATTACCTGAAACGGAGAAGACAGTGGATGGAGGACATTTTGCAGGGGAAGGAGTAGGGGATAAGGGTACTAGCAGTTCCACTGTGGCTATCTTAAGTTTGAAATGTCTACTAAGTGAGATTTCAATACCCAGTTAGACACACATGCCTGACAGCTATGGAAGGATTTGGGGCTGGAGATACACATTTGGAAGTCATCAGGCCCTCAGTAATATTCAAAGCCATGAGCCTGAATGAGCCCACACAAGGAGTGAGTGTCCAGAAGTCCAGGAACTGAGCCATGGAAAAATCCAGTGTTCAGATCCTGGAGAGTTGAAGAGGCACTGGGAGCAAGACAAAGCATAAACAGCCAGAGAGAGAATCTGGGAGAACCTACAAGGTATGGTGTCTTCAAAGCCAAATGAGTATGGTGTTTCAAGGAGAGAGTCATCATCTGTGTTAGATGCTGCTGATGGGTCAAGTAAAATGAGGACTGGGCATTAACCACTGGGTTTAGCGAACAGGCTAGTCTGACGTGAAAAGACAGCTGTGCCAATCAGATTCCCTGATTCAGGAAATGTAACAAAGACCGCAGCAAACAACATGAGCCAATCTGGATAGTCTTCTGCATTGCTTTTTTGCATTGCTTTTTTTTTTCCCCAGCAAACAGTAAAAATAGCTAACTTTCCTGAGCGCTGGCTATGTGCCAAGAACACTATTATGATGCCTATTTTTAAATAGGGAAAGTGGGGCTCAAAGAAGTCAAATAACTTGCCCAGGGTCACTCAGCTGGTAGGTAGCTGAGCTGGACTCCCAGTCCATGTCAGCCATGTAACCACATGTGCCTCTGCTTAGTCAAGGGGAAGGACTACACTTAGGGAAGGAACTCACATTTATAAAGTACTGATTGGGGGCTAGGTACCTTGTGTTTGCATACATGTTCTCACTGAACCCTCACAAAAGCCCTGAGATAAATATCATTACTGTCATTTTAAAACGTGAGAAAACACAGGCTCTGCTGGGTCGCACTAACGGTCCCACCAGCATGAGGAGCACTGTGGAAAGAGCTCAAGAGTGGGCATCTCTCGGACCGCAGCTCTGCCTATCCCCAGTCTGTACCACAGGCCGGCCCATTGCACAGGGCAAGCTGAGACTTTTCAGGCCAGGACATGGCTGGGGAAACCCAGACACCTGAAGTCACCCCTATAAACTCATCACTTAGAGGATACTTGCTGGTTTTGAAGGATATGACTGAGACCCCCAGTCTGAGTCAGCTCAAGAAATCCCAAGGCAGGCTTCCCAGCTCCCCCAGAACCAGACCTGTGTTCTGTCTAGGGGCTGGACCTCTGATTTTAAGGTATAGGCTGAGTATGGGACTGAACCCCGCTCTTCACCCTTTCCTTCAGGCACGCTGGACTGTCCCTACCTGTCCGGTGGTGAGGGAACGGCTGTAGCCAGGGATGGAGCTCCGGGGGTGGATCCGGGGTGGGACACAGCAGCTGGGAAAGGACAAAATTCCATATTCAGAATGGGAGGCTGTTAGAAAGGGAAAAAACAGCATTGGGACCCCAGACCAGGTTCCATTCCTTGGAAAACCCCAGACAGGGGACCTCCCAGGAGGCTTTTGGATTAAGGGACCATCCTAAAGATGCACTCAGACTGGAGCAATGACCAGGGACTCCCTCTTCATGTGGGGCAGGGCGAGACTCCCCATTTGAACCCTAAGCAGGGAACCTCCCCCCCCCTCCCCAGTATCAGCTTCCCAGCCCAAGCCCTGGCCCTCCTGTCCTTACTTGATCCGGGCCTGGTCCACGCTGGAAGAGCGGCGGGAAGTGAAGCGCCGGGCCACTGCTTTGGGAGATGTCTTGGGGCTGCCATCCGAGTCTCCACTCTCCTCGTCCCCCATGGCCTTGATGTAGCTGCCGCTTCGCATCCTGCGGCAGGGGATCTCCCCATCCTTGCCCCCAGTGGGGTAACCCCCCCAGTCATCTTGCGGCACCTGTGGGGACAGGGGCTTCTGTCTCTCAGATGCGTCCCTACTACATCTGGAAGCCAGGACCCTCTGTCCCCGCTGCCAGTGGGAGGCACTCTGCTAGCTGGAGCAGGGCTGGCCCAGGGGCAGGCAGAAGCAGAGCCAAAGGTAAGGTTTCAGGATGTCCCCTGCCTTATGGGAGATGCCTCATCATCTTTCATAGACCTCTTACTACTTAACTGAAGCGATATGCCAGGAGCCAAGAGGATGGAGATCAGAGGCCAAAGTGACCTGTGTTGACCCAACCACAAGTGAAGTATCACCAGCCCCCATCTCTCACCCCTCTTTCTCCTTCCTCCTCTTAATCTGCTGACATCCCAAATTCTCCAACCTTTCCCTCCTTTCCTCTCTGAGGAGCCACAGAGGGCTCTGAGCAGGCAAGTGCCCTCAGATTCTGACAGTCCAAAGCGGGGAGACACCATGTTGGGCCCGGAGCAGGGCCGGCGATGGAGTGGCAGGAGGGAGACCAATTAGGAGGCTGATACTGTTAGGCAGGCAAGAGATGATGAGCCTAAATCAAGACCATGACAATGAGGGGGACGAGAAGATGGAAATGAGGTGTTAAGGAGCATTAGTGAGTCTGATTAGACGTAGGGGGCAAGGGGGCGAGGGGGCGGGAAGGAGCCGCAGATGACTGGGAGGCTGCTGGCTGAGGTCCCGGGGATGGTGCTGTTGCTCACTGAGCCACAGGATCCCCAAGAAACAGGTTCGGGGGAGAGGTGATAGGTCAAGGTTGAGCATCTTAAGTTTGGCAGCGAACTACTGAGCAGGTGGTTGGGTGTTCAGTTCTGGAGTTTGGCGGAGAGATCTGGGCTGGAGGCAGACACGTGGGAGGCATGGACGGCAGCTGAATCCACAGGGGTGAATGAAATAGCCGAGGGGAGAGAGAGAGAGAGCTGGGGAGGGATCCACTGACATTTAAAAAGGGGACTGCAAAGAAAGGAAGAAAAGCCTATGAAGTCACCTGAGAAAGAGTAGGCAGAGGGGTAGGAGGGAAGTCAGGAGAATGCCATGCCATGGAAACAGGAGACATCTCCAGAATAAAAGGAGCTGATAATGTCAAATGCCACAGAGCATTCAGAGGTTAGTAATTCAGGCTCAGGAGTTAGATTTATGTTCAGATTTTCACCCCATCATTTGCTAGGTGAACTTGAGCAAAAATTATTACTCTCTGTTTCCTCATCTGTGAACCAGTAATGACAATTATGCCAATGTCCCAGGGTTGGTGGGAAGGATAAATAAGCCAACATAGTGTGCCCAGCACAAAGTAAGTCCTCAATAAATGTTAGCTATTGTTATTATAAGCCTTAAAAGGTGCCTTTCAAGGAGAGCTCTCAAGAGACCACTGGTGACCACTGCCAGAACATTTTTAGAGGACAGAGGATGTGAATGTCAGAGTTTAGGGAAGGGGAGAATGAAAGGAAGTGAAGATGTAGAATCCATGCTCTAAGAACCTGGGTATGAGGGGAAGACAGGAGATGGCAGTGGGTATGGAGGGAAGGATTTTTTTGGATGAGAGACCTGGGTGTATTTCTAGGATTAGAAAAAGAGCCAGTAAAGATAAAGATAGTCCCTAAATGTGGAGAGGAATGTGGGGAGGACAGTCAGTTCAGGATAGAGGGGATCCTGAGGAGATGGGCTCAAGCTTTGTTGGGGAGATCAGCCTGGGATGATGATGAGTGGTCCTGGCTTTTTCTCTGAGCCAAGAAGAGGAAGGGGGTGGCTGAGGATCTAAATGAGTCTGTAGGTGGGCTGACAGGAAAGCGAGGGAGCCTGTGATGGTTGGCCCACACTAGGAAGAATGAGATATAAGCAGAGGCATGGGGGAGAGAGCTGGGGCAGGGAGGGACGTTTTGAAACACCTGTTGTTAAGGAACAGGTTGAATGGGGTGAGGATGGAGACTTTGAGAGGGATCAGGAGCCAGGGAAACCACAGAGTTCAGGGAAGGACAGAGACTCTCTGTGAGGCTACATGAGGGAACAGAAATCAGGATAAGAATAGTGACCCAGGGATGGAAAGAGATGCAAGATGGACAGAACCCACAGAGAGGGGGAAAAAAGAAAAGAACCCACAGAGAGGGGCAGGGTTCAGTGAGGAGGTTGGAGCTCAATTAGAAGATGGGAACAGGAGGAGACGAGACTCCATAAAGGAACAAGGGCTCTGGTAGAGGAGGGGTTCAGGAGAGGGTTGGGGGAGAGCGGGGGTCCAGTGGGAGAAACAAAAGGGTTAAAGATCCAACAAAGACACCTTGTCTGATGGGGCCAGCTTCCCCTGCTTCGGGGCACGGCCCTTATGGTCTGTTAGTTCTGCTACACACGGGCTCTGACTTTGCAATCCTAAAATGCCTTGGACCCCAAGCCCCGAGGGATCATTCCCTTCCCTGCCCTCCCCAGAGAGGAGCCCCAGGCGAGCTGAGAGGCAGGCCAGCAGATGGGACAGCCAGGGCGCTCTCTGCCACACTGCAGGCCTCCCACCCCACAACCACTGCGGCTCCTCGCTCCTCTGCAGGACACTGTGAGGTGCATGTTAAAAAGGAAGCCCCCAGAGAGGTCGGGGCAGCCCTGGAGAAGCAGCAGGGAGCAGCAGTGTGGCAGGGAGGCTCCAGAGACGGCCAGGGCTCAGATCTGGGAGAAGGAGGGCTTGTGTCCCCTCCTCAGGCCGTTCTACTGGGCCCTTTGATTCCCAGCTTAGAGAACCTCTCTACCCAAGGAGGGGGCGATCAAGAAGCCCTGAATCCTAGAAGTCTCCCACCTTCCCTAACATCTGCTTCCACGTGGCCTTATTTGTTCCCTTGAGCTCTCTCGGTTCTCCACCCGGGAGAGCTCTAACGTGTGAAGAACTTACCGGAAAGGCCAGGGACACCCAAAAGGCACATGCAAAGTCAACTCTCTGTACCTCTGAACATGCCGTAGTCTTTTCCTGGAAGTCCCTTAATCAGCGTCTGCAGGCGACCAACTCCAGCTCCACTGGGACTCAGCTCAGCGTCCTCCTCCCCCCAAGCTGCTCTGAGCAGCCCCCAGCGGCCGCCACCCCACATGGGTGAGGTGCCTTCTCTGTTCTCCCATGGCGCCCAGGGCTCTCTCCTATCACAGCCTCATGGCTCTATCCTCCCCGCCTCCCTGTCTATCCCGGCCCGACCCTGTAAGTTCTTCGCAAGCAGCGTCTGTGTCATCATCTCCGCATCCACAGCCCCCAGGAAATGCTCCCTGAGTGAATGACTGGATTAAATATGTGGCATGTGGGTTTGGGGGACAACTCTAAGTCTGTTGGACTTCCAGAACTTGTATTGATTTTTCCTCCTAAATATATGGGAGGTCTCAAGAAAGCAAGCCAGGGGGTTGCGTGATTGGCTTAGGCAGAAGAGCACAATACTCTTGATCCGGAGTTCGTGAGTTTCAGCCCCATGCTGGGTGCAGAGATCGCTTTAAATAAA
>PITA01005562.1:0-98816 GCA_004023965.1 Spilogale gracilis | reverse complement strand
CACGGCCTCATGGCGTCCTACCGCAGGCCCCCCAGCATGACAAACTCTAGCAGAGGCACATTCTGGAAATAACTGACCTTCATAGTCAAACAGTATCTAGACCACCCAGATCTGAGCAGAAAAGAGGTCTGGAGAAGGCCTACAGGCAGGAGAACTGCTTTCTAACTGCTGACCTCCAATCTCAAGGGAGCTACAGCCAGGGACTGCCACACTGTCCTGTCCACTGCCTACCGTCAACCTCATTCTGCCTCTGATCCCATGAGACAGAGGCCGGCACAGCTTGTCCAAGCAGCAGGTCGAAGGGAAGTCTTCCTGGCACTGATGCGCAATGTCAGAATAGAAGGGCCCCTTCCTTGTACAAATGGGGAAAGCGAGATCCCAAAATGGGCTCCAGGGGACACAGCGAGGCAGGGCAGAACCTCCCTGTCTCCAGACCTCCGCCACAGGACAACTGACTCCCATCCAGCCCTTTTGATAGCTCTCTGGGTGACAGCACCGAAGAAGGTTGAGGACCCTGTGCCCCACCCCCACCAAAGCCTCACCTGCAGATAATGATAAGTCCTGGCTTTGGCCTTGGCCTCCGGGCCCAGGAGCCCCTTGCCCGGCCCGGCCCCTGGGTATCCATCCCGACCCTGGCTGACCATCATGGTGTGCCAGGCACTTCGCTTGACCGACTGTCCATCCAGTGACATGGACATGCCAGTGCAGGCAAGACAGCGGCCTTCCGACCCGCCTGAGCGCCCCTTGAAGCTCAAGTCCCGGTAGGACCCGTCTGGAGCCTCCAGGCAGAAGGGACCGCCAGGCTCCCCAGGCGGCCGCCCACCCGCTAGGAAGCCACTGTCGCTGTCCAAGTTGTCATCGGAGCTCCACCAGCCAGCGGCCTTGGACTGGTGCCGCCCGTCCCCCTTGCGGTCCTTGCTCTTGCTCCTCTTGCTGTGCCTCGACTGGTGGTGGTGGTGGTGGTGGTGGTGGTGGTGGTGGGAGCCGTGGGGGCCTCCAGAGCCCAGGCCGGGGTAGCTGTCTCCTCCAGAGCCGCCTCTTCCCTCAGCCTTGGGCCCGTTATAGTCCCGCTTCCCTGGGGCCTCCAAAGAGTGGGACTTGGCGAAGAGCTTCTGCACAGAGTGAACCAAGTGCCGGATGCGGCTGGGGCTCTCGCTGCGGGCCTCCGGGGCAGAGGCGGACGCTGGCCCTGGCCCGGGCCCGGGCCCTGCTGGACCTCGCTGGTATGGGAGTGTGTGGAAGCCATCTTGTTGAACTGGCAACTGCTTTTCAAACTGGTCCAGGAGTGTAGAAGGCAGGCGGGGGGCACCCTTGCCCTGAGGGTGGCCCACGCAGTCTTCACAGGTGTCAAAGGGGCCCTGGCCGGGGTACATCCTGGGGAAGGTGCTGCTACCCCCCCCAACCCCGGCCCCCCCGGGCCCTCCCTCAGGACCTACTGATGGCCCCTCACTCAGGCTCAGGGGCCCTTCTGGAGAAAGGTGTCCCAGGCCAGCTCTCGGGGCACAGAAGCGGGGCTCGGTGGAGAAGGCCTCCCCAGAGCCCAGCAGGTACGGGGCCCTGGCAGCTGGGCCCACGTCCATATGCTGCTGGTCGGCAAAGCGGGCTGGGCGGGGATGGCTACCGCGGTCGCCATGGTAACCCCTCATGGCCTCAGCAAGGGTTCTTCATAGTGCTGGGGGCCAGGCCCCAGGAACCTCCTGGGAAAATAAGGAGAAAAAGGATTCAGATGGAAAAACAGGCCACTTCCCCTAAAATTCTATTCTTGGGTATTCTGGCAGTCCTTTAGGTAATACATACCAATTTATTGTGATTAATTGTACTATCTTTCCTCAAATGAGCTTAAAATGCCTTAAAACAGTCATACTAGACAAAGACACTCAAAAGGGCACAAAATAATGCCATCATTCATCAAATGCTACAAATTTGATAAATACTTATTCACAAGACAAAATGCCCTCAGCCAAATGGTTTTGTAAAAATCCTTAGGTTACCAAAAGGATATACATATATATATGTGTATATGAATATATATATATATATTCAAAGAAACCAGTCATTAGCTGAACTAGCTTTCAACAAGCTGGCTTTAGGCAAATTCCTCCAGAACCACACCTCACCCCAGTCCTAGCCATATCCACTGCCATGAAGAGCCAGGCCTCAGGGTCACAGCTTCCAGCAGCAGTAACCAAACAAAACACTGGACCCACATCTATGTATCCACCCCCTCCCCTTCCTTCCACACCCTGTTCCTTCCATCTGGCTTCAGGCTCATTCTCCTCCCTCCCACAACCCCCCACCCACCCACTCTAGGGCTGAGACAGAAAGGAATAACCTAAGATGACTGCCTCTTCCTCTTCTGGGTTCCAAGTGTTCCCCAGTGAACACTTGAAGTTCCCCTTCTGCCTTTTACCCCCATCAGCCACCCCCATCCCACTGTAGGGGAGTCACCAGGGGAGGAGAAACCCCAAGCAGAAGGAATGCTGGCTGTCCAAGGCAGCATCTAAACCCTACACTGGGATTGGAACTCAGGAGTTCCTCCTCCCAGGAACAGTGGGCTGGCAGGGCAGGGAGGTGATGGAGAGAAAGAGTTGGAACCAGTGCCCATGGCCACCATCCCAGGCTTGCCAAGGCGACAGGACAGAGAGGTCAGCTCTCAGCAAGGGCTGCCTCCAATCAGGACTGCAGAGCTGCCAGGACAGGAGCTACAGCAGGGGGGTGGAGGGCTTGTCAGCAGGAGGAATAGGGACTAAGGAGCTGGCAGACGGTGCCCTCCCTCACCCCAGACCAGGCTCCTGAGCCATCTGCTGACTAGGAGGGGACGATAGCCTCAAAAACTCCAGACAGCAGCACCTCTGAGACCCAGCCTCTCTTCCTCCCACCACCACCTCTCTGTACCCACTGTGATAGGCAGCTTCCAGAATACCCCAAGTTGTTCTGATTTCAGAACCTCAATCCACTCCCCATCTTCCAGACTCCTACCACTCACCATCCGGGGCTTCCCATACTTGGTGTCAGGATCCCCACCACCAGACAAAATCCTAACTTCAGAAGGCTCAGGATCACCAGCTCCTGATGGAAAAAAAAAAAGGGGAGTGAGCAAAGGAAGAGATTGTCCGAGTCCTCAGAGGACCAGTCTTTGGTCTTGACAGCTTCCCTTCCCAACCCCCCAAGCCAGGACTGATTGGATCCCCTATGATGCAAAGCCTTTGGACCCCCAGGGAAATAAAGTTGGCTTCATTATGTAAATACATGCAAATGAGCTTACAGGTTGGACTACCTCCAACAGCAGGTGTCTGTGTGATCTGTCCGTGGTGCTGAGCCACTGCAATTTTCATTGCCCTCAAACACCATTCCATTCCACAAAATTTGTTGAGCAGCTACCATAAGCAAGACTGAGTGAGAAGTGTATAGAGGTGATCCCTGTCATTGAGAGGCTTATAGTCTAACAAGGGAAAAATCCTACACTACAGTGTTATTTTAGGTACCTGCATTTTTGCACAAGCTCTACCCTCCTCCTAGAATCTCCTTGCATTTACTCCCCTCAACTCTTTCCCTTGGCTAACACTTCCTCAGATGAAGTCCCACCTACCCTCAAAGACTTTCTGTGCTCTTATTCTGGGTTATGTCTCTATTGGGCTTTCATAACACCCTTGGTTCCCCCATGAAAGAAACCATAACACTACATGGAAATTGTCTGTTTCAGTTTCTGTCTCCCCAGCTAGAATGTGGTCTTCTGTAGGGTAGGAGCCATATCCTAATTATCTCTGAATCTCCAACACCTAACTCAGAGCTCTGTCCAGAGTAGGTCCCTAATAAATGTCCACCAAGTAGATGAATAAATGACTGGACTGGAAAGGGGTAGCAAAATATTACACTAGTTCAGTTGAAAACAAGACCAGACCCAATAGAGGGAAATTAAGGAGGACTTCCCAGAGAAGAATGCATTCAGGATGGAGAAGAAGATGGCTGTGTATTCCAAAGACAAAGTGATGTGGGAGAGAGAATTCCCAGAGAAGGAAACAGGAGGCACAAAGGCAGAAGAAGTGGCCAAATAAGGAATGGTTGGGGGGGCTGTGAGACTCCCAGCAGACATTTAGGGTTTGACAAATACTGGGATGAGGTGGGGGAGAGAGAAAGTCAGGAAGGAAGACGACTCTGAAGCTTGCAGCAGCCGTTACTGGAAGACTAATGATGCCATTATTAGACACAAAGATGTCAGGAAGAAGAGCTAGCTTTGCAAGCATGATTAATAGTAGTGGAGGAGACACAGTCAGACATCACGAAGAACTTCCTGACCCTAAAGGAGGTGAGACAATGAAGAGATTTTTGGACTTTCCTGGAAATCTTCCATAGAGGAGAGGACACAAAATGATGCCCAGCTCCTGTCCCACCCTATGGCCTGGACTGAAGAAGTTGTTGGTTATCCTGCCTGAGGGAATGAGAAGTGACCTCAGAGATATCAACGGCTTGGTTCTAGACAACAATTCTTCTCCTCCACTTCCCTTCTCTGAGGAAGCAGAGGTGACTTCAGACCAAGATGGCCTCACAAGCAGTTGCTGGGAAAGCTCTTGGAAGCATCTCCCTGCTTTGGAAAGATATTTTGATAGCCTGGTCCTTCACCCAAATCATGGTCCTCCTCCTCTTGCCCCAAGCAGAACCCATGTTTGAGACTTGCAGCACGAAAGTCCACTTTGGCAGAAGCCCAGACCATCTGATTTGCTTTGTTTGTGGTCACATTGACCTGGAGTCTCATTTGGTGCTTCCCAATTGTGGACATTCTCAGGCTCCCCCCACTCCTTGGCCCTGCCTCACACAGGTGCTGCTGCCAAGCCTCTGAGCCACCATCAAGATCTTATCAATCTTATCAAAGTCTCCTTAGCATCAATCCATGTTCTCCCAGCTCTAGACTCAGGGGAGACAGGCCCCTATAACTGCTCCTCTCCAGAAGAGTTACCCCCGCCTCCCTTACCCATGTCCCATAGGGCAGCACTGTCTAGTGGAAAAAGCACAAGTTCTGAGACCAGAAGGTGTGTGACCCTAGACAAGTGACTTAATGATGCCTGTTCATCTATCTCCCAGGATCTTAATATCAAATGATAACATGTACATCAAGCCATTTTATAATCTCTAGGAGATTACACAATATAATCCCTCATGTGAAGCCTTTATTTTGGATTTGCAAAATCCCCAATGTCCAAATGCTAAACTGTAATCAAATACAAATTACCGAGGGAATGAGATACCCAATTTATGGATTTTCTAAAGAAAACATTTCATTTTTGTAGCTTGAATTATATAGTCTTCCTCCTGTATAGTACACTTTACCATTACATTTTCTTGCTGCTGCTCTATTACTAATCGATAGGGAGGCAAAACAAGCAAGGAGAGGACTCAGAATTCCATCCATCACCAAGTCCTATGGATTTTGCTTCCTAAAAATAGATCTGCCCACTTATTTCCATATCCACCAAGTCATTGTTGGCTGACTAGCTAAAACTCACTTTCAACCTTCTTTCCCCTTGCCCAGTGCCCCCAGAAACTGGGAGGCCACACCATTCACTTTTGGCTAATGATATATACATCAAAATATGATGGTTTCTGGGAAATAGTTTGCCTTTATGATAAGAGGGGTGGGACCTAATACCACCCTTTTCTCCCCCCCTTCTAGGTTTAAATACAACCATGATGCCTGGAGCTAAGGCAGCCATCTTGCCAACATGAGAGAAAGGCCTAGAGAATCACAGAAAGGCTAGTCCTGGAACCAGCATAAGCAGTTGCCTTCCTCCGGGCCTACATGTGGTAAGAATAAACTCCTCTTTATTTAAACCATGTTGGCCAGATTCCCTGTGTTTGTAAGTAGAGAGCACTGCTAACTAATCCAATTAACTCAGAACACCATCTCCTACCTGAGCATTTGCAAAAGCTCCTAACCCTTCTCCCTGCTTCCTCTCCTACCCTGCTTCCAAACCAAGTGGTCACAAAAATCTGATCATGTGACTTCTCTGTTTAAAATTCATCAATGGCTTATTGATGTTCTTAAGATAAAACGCCATAACCTGTCCACCAAGGTCTGCAGGGTCCGGCCCTTCTTCCTACATTTCCAACAATCCTCTCTTGACATGCTCCCCCTTGCTTCCTCTGCTCCAACCAGGCCAGTCTTTTTGCAGTCCCATGATCCCTCCCATCAGGGACCTGTCCCCCCCAACCCAGAATGCTTTGCCCGCCCACCCCTGTCTTGTTAACTCCTACACACCCTTCAGATCTCAGCCCAGTTGTTGCTTCCTCAGGGGCAGCTTTCCCTGGCCTCCCTCACTAGGTCAGATCTCCCTGCTGTTTGCTCTCAAGGCACTAGGTACCTGTATAGCTCTATACCGTTACCATTTTCAGTTGGTGTGATTTGGAGATTATCTGCCTATCCCACTAGAATGTAAACTCCAAGGAAGTGCAGGAATTTTGTCCATCTTACCACATCATCCCAAACCCTAGAACGATGCTTGGCACAAGGGCAGGTGTCTATTGTGTGAATGTAAGCCTTTCATTTATGGCATCTTACATAACTCCCACAACTATTCCAAGAGATAAATGCTATCCCCCACTTCCGTTTTACAGAAAAAGAAAGTGAGGCTGAGAGAGGCCCAGGTCCCACAGGCGGTGGCAAAGCCCAGAGTCAAACCCAATGCTGCCTCACCCCCATGCTTCAGCTTTCCTCTGACCTGCACTGCTAGCCCAAAGAAGCCGACCTTACCAAAGGCCATTCCGAAGGAAACACAGTAATGACAGTGGATTTGTTTAAAAAAAGAAAACAAAAAACAAACAAATAAAACCTCACACAGACCCATACACTTCCAGAGTTAACCTGAGTGTGGTTTCGCCTTCTCCCCTGTGCAGTGAGTGTTGAGTCTGTTCCAAGTCCCAAGGTCAGATAAGTACCGAATAAAGGAAGCTCCCCTAAAGCCCTATGACAACTCTGGGGGGGGGGTGCTATTTCCCCCATTTTCCTGCACCAAGGCATCTGTCTACCATCCCAGGACACAGACAGCTGCCCAGATGGTGAACCTCTGGGCCCAGAGAAGCAGCCGCTTTTGCAACTGCCTAAGCTAGCTGGAAAGTGGAGAGTGGAGAAGTCTGGGAGGGTGCTGTGTATGACAAATTCTCTGATGCAGCTCGAATCTAGCTGGGAATGGAAGAACTGGCACGCATGCCGTCACCAAGAAATTACCCAATTTAGCACCAACTACACAATCCAGCAATTAGTTTCTTAAACCGGAACTTGCTGGGGGCTGCCAGGCTGGCGGGTTGCTGTTACAAATCTCACTGGGAAACCAGCTGTGTAATTCGCCAAGAGGTTGTCACTGCCCCAAGCAATTACCTTCCAGAAAAAGAATGGAACATGGAGGAAGGAAAAGGGCTGCAGAGGATAGAGTCAGAGTGTTTTCCTCTTCTCTCCCCCAGGGCCCTGCCCAGCCAAATCAGGTGCTTTTCCTTTCTTGAGACCCAGGCAATTCACAAACTCCTGGATCAAAGCAGTTAGGGGTGCGGACTGTGTGGTCAGACTCTCTGGGTTCAAGTCTCTCTCCACTCACTTACTAGCTCTGTGTATCTGGACAGGCGACTCGCCTCTCTTAGCCCATTTTCTCATCTGTAAAATGGTGGTGATATTAGAGCTGTCAGAAAGGGATGAACAACACTGTGATGGCTAACCGGGTAAAGCATACAAAGCCCTTAGTACCGTACCTGGCACACAGCAGATGCTGAATGAAAAGAGCTCTCATTATTTGTACTTTTTTTTTTTTTTACTTCTCCATTGGCTTACAGTGTGACCCTTGAGTGGTCCCTTAATCCTCCTGGACAACCACATAAGACCAAAGGTATGCTGCTGGGAAAAAGGCAAGTCTTAGTGAAGACTGTCCACACCTAGGCGCCAGGGACCCAGGAGTGTTAGGCAATGGCCAGTGTCTCAGAGGCTGACACAAAGCAATGCCCTGGGCAAAGCAAAGGTAAAGAATCCACAAATCGAACATTAACCAGTTCATGCATTCCCCCATGAAGCTGTCCGTGCAAGCTACAAGCTGACACAATGGTCCAGATGGTAGCAAACGGGTACAGTGGCTCTCTTGCTGGGGATGAGCCCCATCTGGTCCCCTCACACTGGAACCTGTGAGATCATTCCCATACCAATTCCAACACAGCAGAACTTGCAACAAGTGAGGCCTAGAACTCATTTTGCTACTGCAGGCCTGGCCTCCTCCATCAGCCTTGTGTGATCTTGGAACCCCAAAGTTTCAGGCTTTGCCTACCCATCCCCTTTCCCTATGCCAACCAGAATGGCCAGGACTCTGCCTCAGTTTCCCTGTCCAGTTCTCCAGCACCCCCCTGTCCTGACAGCAGCGTATGGGGTGGGGGTTGTATGTCCACTATAAAAGGGCAAGCTACTGGGGGGCCTTAACACAAAGCTGAGGACCTGTAGCCCATACTCCTCTGCACATGAGTGGGTGTCCCTCCCCTGGCTGCCTTCCTCCTCCTGCATCCAGCTCTGCCTGAGCCCCCTGGAACCCCTCCAGCTCTTCCTTGGCCCAGCTGCCTTTGGCCGCATCTCTTGTAGCTGGGCTAGTGTCCTTGTCCCTGGCCTCTCTCAACCCCACCACCAGCCCTGTTGCTTAAGACTCAGTATGTCTTGTGCCCAGCTCTGGCCCTGAGGATGCCAGAGGAAACAGCTCCTCCTACCCTTACTGCCCCAGAAAATGGAGACTAAGGCAGGAGGAATAGAATAGAAGGAGGGAGGCTTGGGGTCTTTTTCATTCACTTTTATTACTTTATTTAATCAGCTCTTCCTGGGAGGTTAGGATAGGAATTTTACATAAAATGGGCTTACTGCTCCAAAACACTCGAGACATTTAGGCAGAGCCAAGTCTAAATCCATCTTATGACCCATTGGACAGTGCTCAGTCTGTGAATAACCCACACTACCTATAATCTCTTTGAAAATCCCACCTCAGGGGGCTTTGCACTTGATGTTCTCTCTGCTGGAACGCTCTGCCCCAGATATTCCCCTGGCTTCCTCTGCCTCATCTTTCAGGTCTCAGCTCAGAGAGGCCTTCCCTGACCACTCACTAACTAAAGTTGAACCCCATCCCCCAGGTACGCTCTACAGCATGCTATTTTCATTGTCTTCATAGCATTTACTGCTCTTTGAAATTATTTTCTTTATCTATTGCATGTTTATAGTATGTCTCCTGATAGTAGAACACAAGCTCCAGCAGGACATGGACTATGTCTGTCTCATGTGTTGCAGTATTCTGAGTGTCTTAAACAATGCCTGGCATTAATAGTGCTCAAAAAATATCTATTTGGGGGAGCCAGTGTGGCTTAGTAAGTTAAGTGGCTGACTCTTGATTTTGGCTCAGGTTCTGATCTCAAGGTCCTGGGATCCAGCCCTGTGTCAGGCTTCACACTCAGCAGGGAGTCTCCTTGGGATTCTCTCTCCACCTCTGCCCCTCCCCCCCACTCCCGCACTCTCTTTCTCTAAAGTAAATAAATCTTATATATATATATATATATATATATATATATTTGCATGAGTGAAAGTCTTCACTTGCCACCCTCATCCACTCTTCTCCGGCGCCCAACAGCCCACAGAAAGGACCTCTACTCCTTTCCCTCTAAACACGTTAGAGAGCCCCCTGAAGGATTTGGTAATAGAAATCCGGCCTCCAAACCCAGCCCCGCTCACCTTATCTAGCCCCTCTCAACTGGGCAGATGCAGATGGTTTTCTTTCCAGCTATGTCTGGCTCTCTCTAGATGTGCCCCTTTGCACAGTTCAAGGAAGGTGTTTGGGAGAAAGAGGAAGAAAGAGTGGGGAAAACTGCTCTCTCCACACGGCAGAGAATGAGCCTCTGAGGAGGGAATCTCAGGGTCGGGGGTCTACCAGACAACCCCGAGTAGGTCTCTTCATTCAGACTCTCTGAGCCCCCAAGCTCCTCTCCCAGCTGGAGCCACATAGCCAAGAGACACCAGAAGCAAAGTTCAGGCTTCTCTCTCCTTCTCCAGAGTTGCCAAATGCCCTATGAGTCAGAATTCAGCCAGAACCCCATCACCAACTCATGCTCCCTAATTGCAACCATGGCCGACCTATTTTGGCCTGCTCTTCCCTTTCTGCCAATGAACCAGTTCTCAGCCTCTTCTGCCTTGTCATGTCCATGTTCTCGCTCCTGAAGGTCTCCAGAAGCCTTCCTGGGGAAGTCATCACTGCCCACTGCTACAAAACAGAACTCTCAGGACCAGACTCCTATAGGACTCTGGTCAGGGGCAGCTAGTAGAGAGACTGTGGGTCTTGAGTTAAATGATTTGGGGTCATGTCTCAGGTCCACAACTTACTAGACATGGGGCTTAAGGAAAGGTCCTTTGTCTCTCTTGAGTTCAGTTTCGTCAACTTCCACATGGGAGCAAGAAGAGGTTCTTTCTCATCACGATGTCACAAGGATTAAGATAATGTGGGTTAAATGTCCATCAATGGTATTAACAATGGAGAGGGAGGATCACTAAAATGTGTGAGGTCTGGAAGCAGGGTCTCTAAGAGGGTTTCTCAAATGACCTTGGCCAGAGGCTATAGCCATGCCTGACTTGGGTTTGGATCAAAAATGTGTGCTCTGAAAATTCATCTGTTTCATGTTTCACCCATGACTGTTTACCAGCACTCCTTTTGAAGACCCTTGGTCCTTGAGCATGCTGAATATAACCCAGCAGCCCTAGTGGCCAAAGATGGTGGTACCTGAGACAACTAGAGGCCCTTGATTTACGGGTCCCACAGATCCCTGCAGCCAGGGTGGTGGTGTCTCCTTCAGCTGGGATCTGGAAGGGACTGCTCAGTGACCTTATTGCTGGGTACAGAAAAGAGAGTCATCTACCTCCAACTATTATATAGTAGCATGACCCTGAAAAACTTGTTTATCTGAGTCTCAACTTGCTCACCTGTACAGGGATAATATCTGCCTCCTAAGCTTGTGGCAATGAGAAGATAAGCTGATCTATCCAAGGCAATGGACACATAGGTTTCCATATG
This sequence comes from Spilogale gracilis, assembly GCA_004023965.1. Lineage (NCBI taxonomy): Eukaryota > Metazoa > Chordata > Mammalia > Carnivora > Mephitidae > Spilogale > Spilogale gracilis. Next base: position 87,756 of record PITA01005562.1, on the reverse strand, counting down.
TTGGGTTCTTCTAACTGTGGCACCCTAGCGCCTTCTGTTATCTATATGGGCTGGATGAAATTCGGGCTGCTGTTCCTGCTCCAGCCTCCAGACTGCCTCCTGCCAGAGCCATCAGAGAATAACAGGTAGGATCCCAAGCCCATGACAAGGGTCCCCTGGGCAGCAGCTCCTCAGGCAGGCCTATGGCCTTTCCTACCCTCTGGCCCAGCTGTCTGATGGAGTCCAGAGTTTAGGTCTGCCCCCTGGGGTAGCACACCATCCTGTAGGCAAACTGTGTGAGCTTCGATAAGGACTGCCTGTGACAGGGCCTGGCTCCTCCTCTGGGCCTCTCCTACAGGGGAGTCACACATAGGGTTAGGCCCTCAGGGCCCCGTGAAAGCTTTTGGTTGGCAGACTGCCACATTCATGGGGTAACACCACTCCTCTCCTCTCCCATGGGGTCCCACTCCTCTCAGCTCTGCCTGATCCTGTCCTAGCCTCCAGGTTATCTTAGCCTCTGCTCTCCTCTCTAGATTTCTGGGCTTAGCAGGAGCCGGGACCACAGGGGAGACAGCGTGGAGAGAGGAGTGCCTTCTCTTGGAAGGCCTGTCCTCCCAGCTTTGCACTGAGGTATTCTTCCAAGAAAACTCACCTATGAGTGACCCCCACACACACCCCACCATCGATCCCAGGACACAGCAATTGCTACCTCCTCTTAGGTCCCATACTTCAACACGGTGGGGTAAATACTTGTTTGCAGATTGTGAGCTCCCTGAAAACCACATCCATCTGATCTGTCCCAGCATGGACAAGACCTGGCATACAGTAGATGCTCAATAAGTTCAGGATCTGTGATTGAGCCAGCAAAAAGGAGTACCCCTCGGCTGCGGCACATGGGTAGAGGAGAAACAGAGGAAGGCAGGAGGGAAATGATGGCATGCAGCTGAACCAGAACTCCCCAGCAGGCGGAGCTACTCCAGGGTGGTGGGCTTCTAGAAGAACTGGGCGTGTCCTGTCTAGTGGTCTAGTGAGGCATGCAAGCAGAGGTTGGAGGGAGGGCTGCTTTGGAGAATGGTGTAGAACGGATGCAAGCACCCACTGAGCACGTTTAGGACAGATAACGCCTGGAGCCTTTCAGCTCTGGAGCCCAAGGTACAGCTCCCTGAATGCCTGCAACTAACAAGGCATGGGCTCAAGCACTTTTGTGGCACTGCTTCAGGTCACCCGCACAAACTCTCCTTTGCAGGAGATACCACTTTCACTTCCTCTTAACAGATGACGAATCGAGGCTTAGAAATGCAAAGAAAATTGCCCAAGGTCACCCAGGTGGCAGAAGAGGGATGGGAATCTGGTCTGAGTCCAGGCCCAACATTCTCACCTATGGAGAGACCAAGCCCCAGCAGTCAAAAGTAGCATGGCTCTCTGACCAGAGTAGTTTGATGAGGCCCCCAAGTGGACCCCAGTGTGCCCTGACTCATCACTCAGCCTCGGAAAACCTCCATCCCTGCCGTCCCTTCCTCGCACATGGGTGCATGCTTCTTATTCACAGTTTAACATATGTGCTCATCCAAAGTCAGATTACAAAGCCGTGTAGATCATCCAACACAGCTCACGTGGCATTTGTCATATGTATAGTCATCACCACGTAACTTGCACAGACGCACACAAACTCTTTCCCACAAGGATGCACACACTTCCGCACTTTCATCCAATGGACGCTGATGCTTGCACACACAGAAGCTGCACAGACACAAACCTCCATCTCTGTTCATTCACATGTTTGTCCCGTACAACAAATGCACATGTTCATGTCACATCACTCAGGCACTCGCATATGCTCAATGTCATACCCCAAATCCTCCCCCAAAAAGAACCTTATCCATTGTTCTCAGATCCAGTACTAGGCCCAGGTGAGCCATGATACTCCCTCCCTCTGGGGTTAGCCAGGCAGCCCTGAAAGGGGGAGAAGACTCAGCCTGCCTATGATGGATGGAATTAATCTATTGAGCTGGAGAAACTAAATAATTAAATCCCTAATCACCCCCCAAGCCAGCTCAGGCCAATATAGCTGAGGGAGGGAGGGGGCTCTGAGGCCCAGACCAATATCCTAGAGAGGGGGAGGGGCTTGGGAAGAAAGGCATGAAGGGAACCCTCTAGGAGTGTTCTTTGGGAGGAGCTCTAGCAGGCAGGCAGACGGACTGACAGACGGACAGACCAACGACAGACATGGTTCTCAAGGGCCACAGGCTCCCAGTCCACGCTTGAGAAGAGAGCATTCCAGCACTAATACAGAGTGGTCCTCCTCTAGCCCTCCCCAGAGCCTTCCTGGTCCTCCACAGATGAATCCTGGGGGCCCATACAGATGACAGACAGGACACTCCGACTGTCCAGGGCTGTGGCTGCCAATGGGGTCCACCCAAAGTGGAGCCAAGGTAGGATCAGTAGGGCCCTGGCACACCCCTGCCTCACTCGGAGCAGACCCCTTCCCACCCTGGTGCTGATGGCAGGGAAGGACCCCTGCGCACAGGTGCACCAGCTTCCCTCAGAAAGTGGGTCCAGCACGTGGCTAACAGGCTAAGGATGGGGCAGAGGCCTGGGCAGGGGGGCTCAGGGAACCAGCCTGGGAGCAGGCCCCAGTCCCATTGGCTGAAAAGTGGGTCATTTTCCTTTTGAAAAATAGTGAGAAAATGGAGAAGTAGGTCGGGCTCTCATCCCCTCAGCCCCAGGCAGCATCCCGGACTTGCAGGGTGGGGCGAGGAGAGATCTGCACCCGCCAGGGCCCAACCTCCCCCAGGAAGCTGCCCATGGAGGCCCCCAGCACAGGAGGCCAAGGTCAGCAACATTACTCAGGACACCCAAGGACATGCGCACTCGGAGGCCAGAGCTGGTGCTCAAGCCCTACCCTGAACTGGGGGTCCCGGGGGGCCCCGGGGTGAGCGCAGCTAGGACCGGACCACCGGCAGCAGAGTGGGGGCTCTAGCGCGCAGGACCCTGAGGAGCCTCCTCCCATCCTCACGTCTGTCGTGATACCTCCTCTCTTCTCTTCTCTCTTTCCTCTCCGTCCACGTGGGCAGAGTCGTTGCCATGACACCGCGGGCAGGTGGGCGGCTCTGGCGGCAGTTTCGGCCCAGCCCCCAAGCTCCGAGCCCAGGTGGGAGGGGAGCGGCGGCAGCGCCCCCGCCCCTAGTCCAGATGGAGAGGAGACTGGCAGAAGGCCCCCGGACCCCTAGAACCTGCGAGGGGCTCTAGCCCTGGCCTCTGGGGGTTGAGGCAACGCGGGCGCAAGCTTGGAGCTCTGCAGGGGAACCCTCAAAGAGGATTTCAGGTCTTAACCGCCCCTACCCCAGGTCGGGGAGCCGCACGGGGCGGGGCTGACCCACCACTCCCACTTCTTCCCTTTCTTAGCCAGCCCTCCTCCCAGCTTCCCCCCCCCCCCCCCCCCCCCCCCCCCCCCCCCCCCCCCCCCCCCCCCCCCCCCCGCGCCTCAAGTCTCTGTCCCTTCCCGCTAGCCACCCATTGGCCCCGCCTGAGTCCCTAACCTCAGTGCCTCACTGTACTACTCAGCGCGAGAACCCCCGTGTCTCTTGGAAGAGAGGATAAGGGCCAAAGTTGAACTCTCGAAGAGATTCCTCCCCTACCCCCAAACCCCCGGCCTGCCCTCTGGAAATCGGGTCCCTTTTCTCCGGGTGCCCCCACGTACCTGATTTCCCATCACAGCCTGGAGGGACCACTCACTCTAGAGCCCATACTTGGCCAATGCACCCAACCCAACAGGAGGGAGGACCCAGAATGGATTCGGGAGAGGAAGAGAGGAGGGGAAATGCTGTCTGAGAAGGTTGCCCTGCCTCCTGTCACACTGGGCCTCAGCATCCCGCCACATTGGGCCTCAGAAAGTCTGAACCAGGCCTGAGCTCAACGGCTCTGAGCACTCCTCTGGGGGTCCGCATGCCTTTGTCCCAGGGTCTCTAAGTCTCCCTGGCTCTGACTTCCTAAAACCCCTCCCACTGTTCAGGACGTTGTTCCCTAAGGCAGGAGCCCTGTATCACTGACCAAATGCAAACAGAGGGACACCTACATGGCAGCCCTTTGCACCTGGCAGGCAGGAGTGGGCGTAGGTGTGGTGGTGGCCGTGCCAAGATCCAAAAGGAAGGGAGAGGAGTCAGCCAAGGTTACCTGGAGGGTGTCCAGCTTGCCACGGGGTGTTCATGACATACACACTGCATACACACATAAGGACACTTTTACTTTCTTCCTTAGCCTTCTCCAGCTAAGACAATATAGATCTCACTGGCTAAAATCATACATGTGCACATGTGTGCAAGAGAGTGTCCACATTATGTCTCCTTTTCTCCACCTCCACTGGCCTGTGTTCGACACTGAAGCAGCCCTCATCCTAAGTTCTCACCAAAGCTATTTCAGAGGGTTCCTAACTGGTCTCCCTGCCTCGCACCTTGGTCCAAACCCATCTATTTTCCTCATCGGCTGCCAGCGTGATCTACCTGAAATGTGTTCATTCAGCAAATATGTATTGAGCACCTACGGGAGCCTTGCACTCCTCTGGACACAGTAGGTAGAGCAGTGAACACAACGGACGAGGCTCCCATTCTGAAAAGTGCATTCTCTAGTGTAGAATGTACATTAGACTGTATAGGATGTATATTCCCTACATACAGCCCTGAGCAGCACAGCATCTGATCAGCCTTGAACCCTATTTAATAATGGAGTGGCGTAAGGGGACAGAAAGACAAGGGGTATCTAAGATAGACCATGGGTGAGGCCTCTCCAAAAAAGAAAGAAAGAAAGAAAGAAAGAAAGAAAGAAAGAAAGAAAGAAAGAAAGAAAGAAAGAAAAAAAAATGTGACTTTTGAGTATAGACGAATAAAGTGAGAGAGCAAATCACATGGATATCTGGGGTAAGAACATTTCAAGCCGAGAGGAAAATGAGTGCAATGGCCTTGAGGTGGGACTGTGCTTACCATCTTTCTGGAACCAAAAGGAAGCCCTTGTAGGGGTGGCACCTGAGATCAGGGAGGTCACTGGAGGCTATTTCACACACGGCACTTATGTCACTCAGGCTCCTCTAAGCATTCTGGATTTCACTCTGAGATGAAAAGCCATTGGAAAGGCATGACCTCATCTTACTCAGGCTGCCTTTATAGGGGAGAATCTGTGGAGGACAGGCCGGCAACGAGGGGAGTAGGGAGACAGTTGGGCCATTTCCTGTCACTGAAACACCTTTACCTACAGTTGTCCACCTGGAGAACGCTTGTTCCAGATTCAAGCTGTGGCTCAAAGGCCTCCTCTCCTATGGATCCTTTACCAAACCCCCCCTTCCCCGCTCCAGAACTGACCAACCTCTCTATAGGTCTCTGCCACCCCTCAATGAACACCTATGTCCTCCTACTTTCCTTAACCCACTCCTTAGTTGGTGTAGGTCTTTTACCTTCTCTAGATTATAAGTTACCTGAGGTCAAGGACTATCCCCAGTGACCAGCACACAATGTAGCAGAACATAGGCATAAAACAAACAGTGGCTGAATGAATGGATGCACTGGGTGAGGCACAGGTGGTAGAAAGGGACTATTTGCAGGCTGTTGATAACATGTAAGTGAGTGAATGAGGTCCACATGCACGCACTCATCAGTCCCAGTCAGGCCAGTATTAGCACATGCCTATGTATTTCAGCACACTCTGTTCATATGTATGTGTTTGTTTGCATACATGAACATATTGACAAATCCTGTGTTGAAATATATATTCCTTTAGTTCATGTGTGTACATGTAGAAAGTGCATTGATGTCAAGATAAGCATATTAAAGCATAAACAAGTAATATACACATCCTACATGTACTGCCACATGCCCCACCAAGTGTGAGGCTCATACACACACTCGGACCTGTCTAATATCCCTGCCCCCTTTCATCCACAAAGCTCTCCTTGTTCTGCTTAATTCTTAAAATGTCTGTCATCCTGTTAGTGTTTAAGCTCCCAGACCCTCTCCTCACATACACTCCTGAGCACCATAGCATCCCATCAGCCTTGGGTTGGGCTCCCTCACTGCGCTGTCTCCAAGGCCTGCATAGGTTTCTCCTCTGCAAATCCTCATCATATGGATGGTAGTGAGGAATCATTGGGTCCCTGTGACATGAGAATTTGAGACACCTCAGGAGGCTGCTTTCTGGAGAAGAGCCACAGGCATCAGAGTGGATCAAATTCAAGTGTGTGGGAAAACAACTTTTGGACAGTCCCAATGCTCAGTCCAAATCTCTCACTCTCTCTCTCATTCTTTCTCTCTGCCACATTTATTCATGTGACCCAGCTTATATTCACATGCTCTTCATGTGTGTATATACTCACATATATGCATCGTTGGGTGAACACCCCAACACACACACACACACACACACACACACACACACACACACACGTTTAATTAAGTCATTGCCTTCAAAGTCACATATATACATGGATGCACACATAAAATATGTATACATGTGTCCACCCTTCTACACAAAACCATAAATGTGTTTGAACACATTCATACAATATACGCATATGTGTGTACCTATGCCCAGTCACAGACCCACTCACAGGCAGCAATGCACATGCGTGTGCACCAGAAGAGCAGAGCTATCCAGTCCCTCCCCTAGTTTCTCTCTTGCACACAAAGCCAGGAGTCCATATTCTCTCCAAGGGACACCGCAAGATTGCACTTGCTTTCTTTCTTGCCAGTCTCCCACTTCTCCTTTTGGAAAGTTGTTTCTACTATCAATAGGATATACCCCATTCCCACCCACTCTCAGAAAAAAAAAAACCACTCTAAAAACGGGCTGTTATCCCCTTGTCCCATGCCTGTAGTAACCAATATTTCCTCAGACAACCTGGGGGATCAGTAGCAATGAAGCAGGTACACCTTGAAATAAGGGCACTTTTTCTCCACCCAAGAGGCAGTCCCCATCCCCACCCCCACACACATCTACAAATCTTTAATTCTAAAAGGAAAAATAAAAAGAAAATATCAAGACCAGAGTTTTTCCTCCCAGTACATCTGGTCCCAGACTCCTAAACAGTTACTAGGGCACCGGAGGGAACAGTCAGAAAATTATCTCTGGGCCCTAAAACCTCCTGGGATGCCTCTCTTTTTCCCTAGAGGACACCTTCATGAAGTCCAGCAAACCCCTTCTATCCCAGCCCAAGGACCCTGGCAAAGAGAGGCCAGACCATGAGGCTTAAAAATGTAAATGTGGTGACCTTTGCTCAAGATAACAAAAGAATCAAGTATCTAAAAAACAGGAGCTGGGCAGGGATCAGGGAGGGGAACGGAAGACAACTCCCAGCAGGAAAGTGGCTGCTGGAACATTGGATCATGAATAGCAGGACTCACCAAGGGGCCAGGGAGAGGGGGGTGGACATCCAGTATTCCATGTGGGGGTGGAGGGGTGACTGCTTCAGGCAGTAGCAGCTCCAAAGTAAAGTCTTATCAAAGCTGTTATGTAACCAAGGGAGCTGAGTGGAGCACAAACACCTCCCCTCCCCAAACAGGCACCCACACCCACACCCACCACCTCCCAGCACCCACAGCATAGGAAAACTCAGCTCCTCCCGAACAGCTAGAGAAGAATCATCTTCATGAGTTACATCAAAAACATGATGGGTGATGGGCTCCTTACTAACTAGAAGTTACATCTGGGAAAGAATGAACTGGCTCAGTTTGGGGGCCCTAGATACTTCCCCCTTTTCTTGAACTCCCTGCCACACCCAATTTTTGCCCAGCATCGTCTGGAAACTCTCTCTGCTCTCCCCTCAAGAAGGAACCCATTTGAATATTTGATTGTGCTCTTGGGGATGGGAGGTGAAGCTGCCATCAACCCTTCCTGACTGTTGTTCCCCACAGTCTCATCTGCATATCCTGACATTTGGCTCTCATCCCCCTGGGATGACAAAGGAAGGGACCGGGAGAAATACCTCCTTGCTCTATTCCCTTCAGAGTTACAAAGACAAAGCAGAGAATCCAGAAAATTGAGATGACGCTAGGTTAGTGGGGAAAAGATTTCCAAGGAAGCTGAAGATTGAAACCTAGACCCTATCCCCTAATTTGAGGGGTTTTTTTCTTCCCCAGATCTTCCTCTTTTCCCATTGCCCTGTCTCCAGTAGCCTCCTCCTCCTCTGCTCCATGGCACTGAACAACCCCACCCACTCCTTGAATCCTTTGCTTGGAAATCTTCCTCCCCAACAAAAGTCTCTCCCAAATGCTGCTCTGAGCTGTGGTTGGGGTGGGCAGAGAATGAGACAGGCTTGCAGAATATTTCACTGTCCCCTGTCCTCAATTCCAAAGTATGATGGGCAGAGGGGTGCCACACAGTCAGTCAAATTTGTCCTGAACTCCTGAGCCCTATCTACCTCAGGCCTAACTAGCAAAACCTAAGCTCTCCTAATCCAGAACTGCCTTGAGCCTGAACTTGTGGGACCCAGTAGGAGAAAAGTGGTGCCCATACCCCTAAGCTTGTTGCACTAAAAACTATTCAGGAGAAGAGAGCTTACAGCCACAATATCATCCTCTATTCCTACCCCCACACTAACAGAAAGGTGATTTGGGAAAGAGGAGGGGGGAACTGAAACAGGAAGAGTTTTTTCAAATACCACTAATAACTAACTGTGAGGCCTAAAGCCAGAAGGAGGATCCCAAAATCTATCTTTCCACCCAGGGACTCCGTCTTTGGAAAATGGGTCATCTGGGAGAATTTTTCTAGTGAGCCCTCAGCACTGCCTAATCATATCTCCATTATCAGGTCCCAACGCAGTCCCATTCAAGACCCAAGACAGTTCCAAAGGAGCAAATCCTTGCCGATTCCCATTCAGCACTCGGGACAGCTCCCAGCACCTCTCCGGGCACGACTGCCAGAAACCCAGGATGCCAGAAAAGATTTACCCCACCACACACCCGTGCTCTTTAGAACAGAAGCCCCTCTCTCCTGCCCATCCCACATTCGCTCCCATCCACCGGGAGCACCTGGTGTTGCTCCCTTCCCTCTGTGTCCGAAGAGAGAAAAGAAACCCAGACACAAGCCTTCCCTGAGGTAGCCTAGAGAGAGGACCCCACCCACCTCCTTTCAGCCCAGAGCCTCTCAACGCCACTCACAGCTGGTTCTAAAAACCACTTTCCTTCTTAACGAGCACCCCAAAGATAAGAGAAATACTCACGTGGGGGCTCCCAGCCCTGTAGGCAGATGTAGTGGGGGGAGGCAGAGAGAGGTAGCTCCCCACACCCTGATCTGAGCCCCCTTTCTGAAGAAGCCAGCTCCCATCTGGACTGGGGGGAGGAGAGACATGTGGAAGCACTGATTGAGGGGAGGGGAGAAGGGAAAGGGGAGGAGGCAGAAGCAGGGGACTGGAGGGTGGGGGTGTCGGGATGGGGGCAAGGGAATCCTTTTTAATTTCATTCTCTCCCCATGTCTACATCAGCCCTGGAGGCTCAGCTCTTTAATATTTACACATAGGAAGAGGAGAGGATGAGAAAGAACAGAGTAAGGGGGGGGCAGGGGATACCTGAGCTTAAAGGACATAGAGGCAGGGGCCTTCAGAAGCTAGGAGCTTGAGCCCCTCACATCATTCCCAGCCCACTCCCATTCTGAGCTCTTGACTAGAAGGAAGAAGGAACCCTGGTACCATTCTGTCCCTTTGTTAACAAGACACTTTGAAGCTGCCTCAGAAAAAGATCAGATCCCCACCCACATACCTGGACACCCCCACAAACCCAGAGCGCTTGGGTGCCTTATGTGCACATGGTAGAGGCAGCATTCATGCACAAGCATGTTCTGGTGCTTGCAAGCATGTTTACATGTGGGTTGCTGTGTAAAAGCACATGAACATGTCAGCTAGCATGTACAGGTCTTTACAAATATGTTCTGGGTATATTCACATGTAACGGCCCATGCAATCACACATGGGCCTTATGTAATCAAATGTGCAAATCAGCCCCTAAGTGACCTACCCCCATCTCTCTAGCTGCAACCCAAGGACAAGGCCATACACTTCCCCAGACCCCTTATTTGTTGGCCCCTCACTCACAGCCTCACTTGTTCTTTCTGTGACATGGGGAGAAGGGCTGGTGGGACAGCATGTTGCAGCATGTTGCACGTGCACCCAGGGACTTGACAAGTTATTAGCAACAATGAGCTGGCAGCTCGTTACCATAACAATGGTGCCACTGCCTCACCCCAGCTCAAACCCAGACTCCCCAGACAGCAGGAGGCCCGCTGAGCCAGCAGTCTTCAGACTGGGGGGAGTAGGGAGAGGGGGGCAGGTGGGTAAAGAAGGAATCAAGACATAACGCTTGTATAGTGGAGGGTACACAGCTGTTCTTCCAACTCCCACTGAGACAACACACTGAATCCACAAAGTGGGAATAAAATCAGACTCTGGAACGATTTCCTGACCGTGGAGATGTGTAAAGGTAAAGGGGTCTGTAGAAGGCCCTCTGGACACAAGGTTCTGCTGTCACTTGCCTCCTTTATCCCCTTACTTCAAGAACCTCTTCTACTGATCTTAGTAGATTAAGAGAAAAAAACAACCAAATAGAAGTCCCCTCTCTGAATTTCAGTCTTCCCATCTGTTAAATGGGGACAATTATCTTATCATGGACCCTAGATTTCTGGAAGTTTAATTAGAAAGGGTTTAAGGGTAACTACAGACCCTTCCAAAAGTAGAAAAGCCCCAGAAGTTTGTCTGCCCAACAAGAGTTCATGAAATAAGGAATTGTCAGGCCAGCTAGAGGCAAAATGCATCAGAAACTGGATGGGATGAAGGAAAATGGAGCTCAGCCAGCTCAAGCCCCGACATCGGCTGGAGAGAGATGATGTGAAGTGCCAGGCCGCAACTGAAAGCAGGCACTGCCCGGAAGAAAGTCTGGGAGTCTGGCCTTTAGCAGCTCCAGGCCCTCACCGGCAGGAATCAAGACCAAGCCCATGGCTTATTCAGTGGTGGGTATGGTTATGAATCCCCATCCTCAATAACATCTAGCTCTCTCCTTAAAAAGGGTTCCAGGTTAAAGGATCTACAGCCTTAGGCTTATTGGGTCTTTGATTCTTCTCCTCAAATCCCCTCTTCTCAGTTCTAATGGGCATGGATTTGTGGGGGACGGGGGGAGTTCAAGGAATGGAAAGTAACATGGAAGGTTGGAAAGTTCCTGGGCTAAGACTAGCCAGGAGCACACAAGTTTGCTGTGTGACCTTGGGCAAGTCCTCTCCCTTCTCTAGGCTTCAGTGTCCTCACTTTATAATTAAGAGGTTAGAGCAAGTCGATTCTAAGATTCCTCTCCTATATACAAGCTCACTCCTTGGACGTGAGCCCCCTGGCATAAAATGCAGTGGGCACTGCCTGCTAGATCAGTGGGGCAGTAGGGGTAGGGGTTGCAGGGTTTGTATCTGAGGCTTAGTTCATCCTATGCTCATGTTCCTTTTAGAAACACCTGCCACCCTAGCCCTCCCAGCTCCCTTTTTAGACCCTGATTCACTGCCAACTCACGAAGCCTCTCTCCCTTCCCTCCCTCCTCTCTTCTCCTCCTCTCTCCCTTTTAGGCCTTGGCAGCTGGGTGCAGAAGTAGCCCCAGCGCTCAGGAAAAGCTGGGTGGAGGTGGAGATCAGTGCCCCCAGGGTCAGAGAGAAAAAACCAGGGAGTACCACTCTTTAACCTTGGCCCAGCCCAACTCTTTGAATCGCCCAAAGACCTGGGTTGGAGTCCTTCTGTCTCACTGATAAGCAGGGTGAAATCATGAGAAACGCAATTCGCCTCTCAAGCCTCAACATCCTCATCTGTAAATTGACATTATATTCAGATGAACTATGTGAAATTGCTATTTTTGTAGGTAAAAAACAAAAACAGTTGAACACTGACAATTCCGTCTGGCTTAGCTGGTTCTGCTTGCTTCCCTGAGGCTACTGGGGCGATAAGAAGAAGGAGGTGAGGGTGGAGTATTTTTCAAAAGCCCTCGACTGATACAAGGGTACTGTTTTCCTACTATTATTACTTCAAAGAGCTTCAGCACAGACCCACCTGGAGCCAAGGGACTGACAAATGACCCAGAACTTGGAAATTTAGGACTTGGAAGTCTGGGAGACAGCCACCTGCTCTGATGACTAACAACAGGACGGAAGCTTCCACCTGGCCTCCTCAGCTCCTGGCACTAAAGGACCCTTGGTGAACATTACTGGGATGACACAAGTCCCTAGGCCCCATGAAGCAGTACACACACACACACACACACACACACACACACACGCGTGCGCACGCCAGCTCACCCTGGCCCTACTACCACCAGGGGCCCCAGGAGGCAGGAAGGACACAAGGAATAGCATCACAGAGGGTACCCCCTGAGGCAGATGAAGGTGAGGATCAAGGTGGGGAGTACAATGCAGCTCTTGCCAGAGCTGGGGATGAGGAGTCACAGGGGAGGAGGGATGATCTGACCTCAGAAAAGTCTGATCTCCCTGTCCCTTGTCTCCAGACCACCACCAGGAATCCCCTGGGGGAGGGAAGGAGCCCAGGTGTCAGTGATTCAGAGTGAACCAAGCTCAGATACATTCTCACACAGCCAATACACACACACACACACACACACACACACACAGGCCACGGATACCTGGACCCACTCACAGACACAGTCACATTGACACACACACATCCTATTCTCACACGCTCACAGAGACACACACAGGCACACATGGTGACAACACACACTCATTCACACACATGTCTACAGATACATACACAGTAACACACTCCACACACAATGCATACACCCACTGACACGCACACACTCACCCACAATGACACACGCACACACCGCATACACTCACCGCATACACCCACTGACATACACACAATCACCCACAGACCCACACGGTGGCACACTCACACACTCATCACAGACACAGTGACACGCACTCACACTCACACACCTGCAAAGGAAACTTCTCTCCGGATCTCCCCAGGACCATCACTTCCCCCCACAAACCGGCTGGCTACTCCCTCCCAAAACCGAGCCTCCAGCCCCGGCCCCGGGGCTGGCCGGCCCCCGCGGCCCTACCCCGGAGAGCCGGTCCGCGCTCCGCCTGGTCCCCCCGCCCGTGCTCGGGGTCAGGCCAGCCGCCGCCAGGCCAGAGCGGGGGCGGTGGAGGAGGCCCAGCCCCCCCCCCCCACCTCTGGGGCCGGGAGCCGAGGCCTCGGGAGCCCGGGGCGTGGGCGGCGCCGGGGCCGCGGCCAGGCCGAGGCTGGGGGGCGCTGCAGAGGGCTCCGCGAGCGCGGCCCCGTCCCCACCCCTCCCCGCGGCTTACCTGGCCCGGCTCGGGCTCCGGCCGGGTTACATGGTGCCGGCAGCCCGGGCCGGGGGCGCTGCGGCGGCGGGCGGGCGGGCGGGCGGGCAGGGACAGAGCCCGGCACTGCGGAGCCCCCAGCGGAGGGGCCGCGCCGGCTGCGGAGCCCCCGAGCGAGCGCCGAGCGGCAGCGGGCGCGGGAGCGGGAGGCGGCCAAGCCACGGAGGCTGGATTTCCCGGGGACCAGGAAGGGGAGGCGGGGGGATCCCGCCCGCGCGCTCCGCCCCCGCCCCCGCCCCCGCCCCCGCGCAGGGCTGCCGAGCCCGTAGCCGGGGAAAGGGAGGGGGACCGAGCTCCCTGCCCCCGCACCGGACCGGGAGGGCCGAGGTCGCAGCCGGCCGACGGCTGCCGGGGTCTCCGAGGAGCGCCAGCCGACTGAGCGACAGCGCTGGGGAGGCCCAGCTCCGGGGTGCGAACCAGCTCCCCTCCCCGAGGACCACCAAGTCCGTGTCCGCCGGACCCAGGAAGAGGCACGCGGTGTCACGACCACGCAGAACCGGACCTGGGCACAGGGACCCAAGCCCAACGGCGGGCGGTTGGGGAAGACAGTCGCACAACCTCTCAGGCACGGTCTCGCGCGCACCGAGGCACAGTCACACCCTGAATGTCACATACAGTCCCGCATACACATCTCCTTAGGAGAGTCTTCGGGTTTTCCGGGTCAGCTACCCGACTTCGGCTCCTGGCCTGGGTTCAAGGAGCCCCCTTTCTCTGCCCCGGCCCGCGCCAGAGTGGGGCGCTGTGCCCGGCCTCAGAGCCACAGACAGGAGTCCCCCCCCACCCACAGTCCGCACAGCCCAGGCACTCCCAGTGTAGAGGGAGAACCCCGCTATACCTGCCGACTTTGCTGGGGCCCCCACAGGTACCCACTGTGCCCGCCCACCTCTAGGCCCTGAGCCAGGGGTTGTGCCATGGCGGGGGCGGGGTGGGTGGGGAAGGGAAAAGGGACTGTCCGAAGCACCGCCGGAGGCTGCAGAGCCCGGACACAGGCTGCAGAAAGCCAGGAGAGGCGGAGGAGAGCTGACTGCAGCAGTTCCTGGCTGGAATCCGTCTTGGCGCCCAAAGCGATGCTGTAATGGGGCCGGGGTGGGGGGGGGGGGCGCATTGGGGAAGCCGCAGGGGGAGGGGCTGAAAATACAGGGGGAAGGGCTGCTCCCGGATTCCGATTTTCCAGGGTGGGTCTGAGGGAACATTGCCTCAAGCGCTGAAAGTTGGGGTGGAGAGGAGTGTGCGTCCTTAAAACCCTCTTCCTTCCTCCACCTTTTCTGGTCTTGAAAGCTTTAGGATGGTGAAGCTAGAGCTTGGAAGCCTTGGGAGACTAACTGTCCTCTCCAGGAACAGACCTTTGAAGTAGTTATGATTCAACATCACCCAACAACTCCCTTTTCCCTGTATCCCTTTGGGATTGCTGGCTCTCTTCCTTATGTAAAGGGGGAAACTGAGGCAAGGAAAGTAGAAGTCACAGGCTGAAAGGAGTTAAAGCAGGGAGCTAAGTTCTTTCCCCCTCCTCCAGAGAAATGTTTAAAAATGCCACATGACAGAAATGACCTAAAGGAGTCTGGGAAGCCCTTCCCCAAGGAAACCTAGAAGCCTGGGTGTAGGGGGCTGGCAAAATGCTTATCTATCTTACCATCCACAAGACTAGTTCCCTCGAGGATTTTCAGTCATGAGCTAAGGTCACAGATCATTTCCAGCCCAGGGACCAGGCAAGAATGGGTACGATAGAAAATAAAATAAAAACTTGGTCCCAGGAACCCGCTTTAGAACTGAAAGGACCGTTTTGCTTTTCATGAGGTGTAAGACCAGCCATCAGGTCGGACACCAAAGGCACCACCACATTTTCTGAGTTCCAAGATGTACGTTTTGTTAACTATTCTGAAATTGGAACACGTCTTACAATGGATAGGGACATTTAATACGGTTTTCTACTTTTCTCTTAAAGCTGTTATTCAAGGGTTTGATGTGTTTTAGAATTGAGAACACGGTGTAGTTTTCATTTGTTAATTCAACAACCATTTACTGATTAAGATTAATCAGACAGGCTTACCCTGAGCAGTGTTCTTTCACAGCCATCCAGTGATCTATAAGGGAGATGGAGACCTAAACCAGTAATTACTCTCAGGGTCGGGTTCATAGGAGTGTGAGCTGTGTAGTCACACAGAGCCCCACATTTTAAAAGGCCCCACTCTTGATTTAATGTTCTAGCTGTCACTGTCTTGAAATTCTTAATTTCTTAACAAGAGGCCCTGAACTTCACAAATTATGATTGCTGTGTTAGGAATTCTGTGTCTAAATAGAGATGGGCACAAAAATACTTTGAGTCTAGAGACAAGAGTCAGTCTGCCTCAGTAAAGAGGGGCAGTGAAAGAAGTAAAGAAGCATAAAGGAGGCATTGGAGATTTCCAAGTTGGGAGAGAGAATTAGGGTAGAGAACCACACAGGTGCAGAGACAAGAACTCATCAAACTGTCTGTCATTCAAGCAGTATGGCAGACTAGGTGCTTAGCTGATCCTCCCACCAGAAACGTGCTGGGTGTTAAAAAATGATAGAGAAAAAATTTTTTAATCTTCTTAAATGCATCAATGAGCTGGCAAAAAAATAAAAGACACCCCAGCCAAATCTAACTGAAGGCAGAATCAGAGAAGTATGCAGAACACTGTAGCCAACTTTAGTCTTAGGGGCTGTGATCTATTGGTTACAAAAATGGCACCAATTCACCTCTCCCTGAATCCATGTCCTTTGCCATATGCTGTATGACAGGAACTTCCTGCATCAGGAGATGGACTCTTATTTTCCCATGCCTTGAATCTGACCTGTGACTTGCTTTGGCCAGTAGAATGGGGAGGATGTCATGGTGTGCCAATTCTAAACCCAAGCTTTGGAGCTCGCATACTTCTACTCTTTCTCTTCAAGTCTTGCCTCCACTATGAGTATAGGCTTGGAATAGTCTGCTGGAGACAAGAGACAAGGTGCAAGACAGCCATGCTTTCCCAGATGAGACCGTCAGAACAACTATCTCTTTTCAGGTATAGCCAGTTGACCCCCAAACATAAGAGGACCCAGCCAAGAGCAACAGAGGTATATCCCTGACTTTAACTGACTGCAGACACTTAAGTGAGATCAGCTAAATGAGAAGGACCATCCTGTGAATTTGAGGACCCTTGCACAATAATAAATGCGTATTAATTTAAGCCACTGAATTTGTTAATGGTATGTTATGCCATAATTTTGTGGCAATAAATAACTGATACAGGGGTACTTGTTAACAGATGAGTTGAGCTTCAATTTTCATGATCTCTCAGGGCATATGGGAAAGAAGATAAAGCACAGGGTCTTCCCAAGTGGGGCAAACACTCCCCTGCATTAACTTAGAATCCCAAAGGGCTCTCTCTACTCTAAGGTACAGGTGAACTATAAAAAAAACTTGTCTCATCCTCATACGCAGGAAATTGTAAGAAAAGTACTATTGGGGTTTTTTTTCCATATTTTATTTATTTATTTATTTGAGAGAGAGAGCAGGGGAAGAGGTAGAGGGAGAGAGAGAATCTCAAGCAGACTCCCCACTGAGCAGGGAGCCTGAAGCAGGGCTTTATCTTCCAACCCTGAGATCATGACCTGAGCCAAAATAGAGTCCTACATTTAAATAACTTAGCCACCCAGGCGCCCCCAAAAACTACTGTTTTAAACCTCAGCAATAGCAATAAATATAAGAAAGAAGAATCACATCCTAAGACTCCATAACTACAACTTGGACTTCACACCATATGCAATTGGATGTAGAATATTTGAAAAACCTCAAACCAAGAATTTAGTATAAAATGGTTCCAAACTGGTAGTGCCCCAGGTGCCTGGCATAAGCCAATAGAAATCTCAGGCTTCAGATAAATTCTACAGATAAAGTTCCAAAGGAAATGAATGAACACAATCAAATATCACCAAACACACAAGGAAACGTGACATCAAGAACAAGAACTAGCTAAAGAAACAAATAGCAGAAAGACATCTGCAAAAAAACTCAAAACTATGAGACATGGGGGTGCCTGGGTGGATCAGTGGGTTAAGCCTCTGCCTTCAGCTCAGGTCGTGATCTCAGGGTCCTGGGATTGAGCCCCACTTCAGGCTCTCTGCTCAGCAGGGAGCCTGCTTCCTTCTCTCTGCCTGCCTCTCGGCCTACTTGTGATCTCTCTCTCTGTCAAATAAATAAATAAAATCTTAAAAAAAAACTATGAGACATGGAAGATAAAATAACTATGTTTAATATACTTAGAGAATTAAAATAATTCTGTTACCTTTGGCTTATTTTCCTTTTCTTATTGTTCTGGCCAGGTCCTAAAGCACAATGTTAGAAAGAAGCGGTAATGGTGAGTATGTTTGTCATGTTCGTAATTTTAATGCACTGACATTTCTTCTTTAGGATGGAATTTATTGTAGAGTTTTTGGAGACTTCTCTTGATCAAGTAAAGAAAGTTCAATTTTAGTTCTGATTTACTAAAATTTTAATTAAATGTACATTGAACTTTATCAAGGGCTTTTTCTGCGTCTTTTGACATGACCATATGGTTTTTCTCCTGTAATCTGTTGTGATCAGTTACATTTAGAGATTTTCTTAATATTTAAATTTTCTTTCCTGAAGTAAACTCAACTTGCTCAAGGAAATTTATGATTTATTGCACATATATCATTGGATTTGATCAGCTAATATTTGTTTTGGATTGTTGCATCTATGTTAATGAATAAAACAAGCCTGATATTTTCATTTTTTGTTATTAGGATTAGGTATCTAAGTTAAGTTTCTAAGTTTGGTGAAACACATCTGTAAAACCATCTGAAACTGGTGTTTTCTTTATGGAAGATTTTTGTTTTCTTTTGTTTTGTTTTGCTATTACTTCTGTTTCTTTTACAGGACTAAGGATTATCTCAGGTTTTCTATTTCTTTTTGAGTTAGTTCTAAGAAGTTATATTTTTTAATACTATGTCTATTTTGTCTACATTTTCAAATGTATTCCCATAAAGTTGTTGACAAAATTCTCTCATCATTTGAATCTCTGCTTCCCCTTTAATTGCACCCACCTTAAAATATTTATTTGTGTCTTCTCTATTTCTGTGATTCTCATTGACAGACATTTGTCCATGTTTTAATCATTGTAAAGAGTCAGTTTGTTAGTTTTGCTGATCTTTTCTAATTTCTTGATTTCTGCTCTTATTTTTATTACCTACTTACTTCTACTTTCTTTGGGTTTACTCATTCTTTAACTTACCACTTAAATTGGAAACTTAGTTTCTTAATCTTTAGCTTTTCTTCTTTTTTAATGTAAATATGTAAGGCTATACGTTATCCTTGAAGAACTATTTTCACCGTATCTCACATATTTTATTCATTCAGTTCTGAGTATTTTAAAATTTCCATTATGATTTCTTCTTTGACACGTGAGTTACTTGAAAGTGTGTTTTCCATTTACAAATAGAAGTATTTAGTGTATATTTTTTTACTAACTTCTAATTTAATTGCATTGTGATCAAAGAACCTTGCCTATATGATATTTATTCTTTGAGATTTGTTGAAATTTGCTCTGTGACTAATATTTAATCAGTGTCTGCAAATCTAACACATGTGTTTGATTATCAGTCTTCAAGATGGCCCTCAATTACTGTCATCTCAAGGCATCTTGGGTAGTCCACTCCCACATTGAATGGTAAGCTTGATATGTATAAGCAACAGGGCATAGCAGAAATGATAGCATGTGACTTCTGAGGCTAAGTCATAAAACCCTTTGCAGCTTCCACTTTGTTGTCTGAGTTTGCTCACCCTAAGGGAAACCAGCTGCCATGTCATAAAGATACTCCAGTAAGCCTATGAAAAGACCTATATGATGTGGAACTGAGGCTTCTTCCAACCACTTGCACCAACTTACTAATTATGTGGGTGAATCAGTCTGAAAGTAGATACTCCTGCTTCAGTCAAGCCATCAGATAACTGCAGTTATCTTCCATAAAGAAAACCCCAGTTCCAGGTGGTTTTACAGATGTCTAACAACATCTCTGTGAATTTCGTGAGAAATATTGAGCCAAAACCACTCAGCCAATCTTCTCCTGAATTTTTGATCCACAGACATTGAGATGTTTCTAAGTGCTTTTTTTACACTACTGAATTTGTGCAGCAATAGATAATAAAACAGTTCTTGAGAATATTTTGTACTAATGTAGGAAGCAGAAATATGTGTATGTGTCAAGTCTCTGCTGTTCAATTTTATTGTTCCTGTCTTCAACATAGTGGATTTTTATCTACTTATCAGTGATCTAAGGAAATGTATTGAAATCTCCCACTGTGATAGTGGATTTATTTCATATCTATTGTAGCCCTACCAGATTCCTTTATGTATTTCAAGCATTTTGTTTGGCACATGCATGTTAGGATTAAAGAGGGAAAATAAAACTAACATTATTCTCAGATGACATATCTGTTTACCTCGAAAATACAAAAGAACTTAAAGACAAATTGTTAGATACAACTCTATTTAAGCAAAGTGCCTGGATAGAAGATCAATATACAAAAGTCACTTGCATATTTTTACATTAGCACAATAGTAAAACATGTAACTTGCAAAAGTACATCATTTACAATATCTACAATTATGTTAGACATTTAATAATAAATTTAAGATACAGAGAAGTATAAATATTTACTGAAAGTCATTTGAAAAGGTCTCATCAATAGAAAGATAATCACATTCATGAATTTAAAAATTATAACTTTATAATGATGTCAGTTCTTTTCATATTGATCCCTGGATTCAATGCAATTTCAATAAAAAAAAACATGTAATTTGATAAGCTGATTCTAAAATCAATATGAAAATGTAAACAACCAATGACTAAGGCATAGTTTTTAAACTTTTCAATGCAATAAATTTCAAGCACACACACACCCCAAAAATGTAGAAGAGAGTATAATATAATACACCCACCCATTTATCTATTCAATTATCCAATTCAATTATAATAAATTCCTGGCCAATCTTGTTTAACTTGTATTTTCTATTCCCCCCTCTCTTTGTATTATTGTGAAGCAAGTCCTAGACATGGTATTTTTTATTACATTATTTTATTTTTTTCAGTGTTCCAAGATTCATTGTTTAAGCCCCATACCCAGTGCTCCATGCAATTTGTGCCCTCAATACCCACAACCAGGCTCACTCAATCTCCCACCCCTTCCCTTCCAAGACCCTCAGTTTGTTTCTGAGTCCAAAGTCTCTCATGTCTTATATCCTTCCCCGATTTACTCCACTTTCCATTTCCTTTCCTTCTACTGTCCTCTATATTACTCCTTATGCTCCACAAGTAAGTGAAACCATATGATACTTGACTTTCTCTGCTTGGCTCATCTTACTTAGCATAATCTCCTCCAATCCAGTCCATGTTGCTACAAAAGTTGAGTTCATTCTTTCTGATGGAGGTATAATATTCCATTGTATATATGTACCATATCTTCTTTATCCATTCATCTGTTGAAGTGAATCTTGGCTCTTTCCATAGTTTGGTGATTGTGGCCATTGCTGTTAAGAACATTGGGTACATGTGGTCCTTCTTTTCACTACATCTGTATCTTTGGGGTAAATACCCAGTAGTGCAGTTGCAGGGTCATATGGTAGTTCTATTTTTAATTTTTTAAGGAATCTCCACATTGTTTTCCAAAGTGGTTGTACCAACTTGCATTCCCACCAACAGTGTGAAAGGGTTCCCCTTTCTCCACAGCCTCTCCAACACTTCTTGTTTCCTGTTCTGTTAATTTTGGCCATTCTGACTGATGTAAGGTGGTATCTCGATGTGGTTTTGATTTGAATTTCCCTGATAGCTAGTGATGATGAACATTTTTTCATGTGTCTGTTAGCCATTTGTATATCTTCTATGGAGAAGTGTCTGTTCATGTCTCCTGCCCATTTTTTGATGTGATGATCTTTATTTTGCTTGTTGAGTTTGAGTTCTTTATAGATCTTGGATATCAGCAATGTCCTCTCTCATTCCATGAGATATTTGCAAATGTCCTCTCTCATTCCGTGGGTTGCCTCTTTGTTTTGTTGACTATTTCCTTTGCTGTGCAGAAGCTTTTTATTTTGATAAAGTCCCAAAAGTTCATTTTCACTTTTGTTTCCTTTGTCTTTGGAGACTTGTCTTGAAAGAAGTTGCTGTGGCCTATGTCAAAGAGGTTACTGCCTAAGAACTTCATGGGTAAAATGATGTCAATAAAAATGTGCCTATCAATAATCACTCTCAACGTGAATGGCCTAAATGCTCCAATTAAATGGCACAGGGTTGCAGACTGGATAAAATGACAGGACCCATCCATATGCTGTCTACAAGAGACACATTTTGAATCTAAAGACACTTCCAGACTGAAAATGAGGGGATGGAGGACTACCTTTCATGCCAATGGACCTCAAAAAAAAGCTGGGCAGCAATTCTCATATCAGACAAATTGGATTTTAATCTATAGACATAATATCTTTCAACAAACATTTTAGTATGTATCTCTAAAATACATTTTTGTTAAATATAATTATAATATGATCATATTTAAAAATTTAACAATAATCCCTTAATATTCAAATATATTAAAATATCAAGTAAAATATGCAATAAAATTTCTCTGATTTTTCTGATACATTGTAATTGATTGATGTCACTTAAATCTTTTTAATCTATAGATTCCCTCTCTCCATTTTTTTAAGCAAATGTATTTGTTACAGAAGATTGTTTATCTTGAGAATTTCCTATAGTTCAGGGGTTTTGCTTGCAAAGTTGTTTATTGCATCTCTCTATCCCCCGTATTTTTATAAAAATAAATAGATCCAGAGGTTTAATCAAATGCAAGTTCAACAGTTGGGGGCAACAGTTCTTTATAGGTAATGTTGTATATTTCCATCACTAGATATAGTGTATCCAGTAATCTCTCCTTTTATGATGTCTCTTTTTTATTAATTAAAGTTTGCAAAATGGTGGTATATCAATTATTTAATTCCCTCCTCAATTATTAGCTGCAACACTTTTATGAAGAGAAACTTATCACCTCAATTATTTTATTATCTTATTGTATAGTTCATTTAGGAAAAGAAAGAAAACACTCAATTTGCTTCCTTTAGTTTTAAGTTTGAAAAAACAATGAGTTGGTTAAAAGTGAAACGACCTTAAAAATATGAAAAAAAAAAAAAACCAAAAAGCTTGAGTACAAATATCAATTCAAAATGGATTACAGAGCTAAATGTGAATGGTAAAATATTAAAGCTTCTGGATGAAAATATAGACAAATATCTTTATGAACTTAGAGTGGGCAAATCTTTCTTAAGCAGAATATAAAAGGTGATATCCATATAATAGAATACTGACAGAAAGATTCTAGGAAGATGATGGAATAGGAACCTGTCTCCTCAGACACCAGGGCGGCTCAGTTGGTTAAGCATCTGCCTTCAGCTCAGGTCATGATCCCAGGATTCTGGGATCAAGTCCTGCATCAAGCTTCCTGGGGGGAGCCTCCTTCTCTGTCTGCCCCCTCTCTCAATCTCTCTCTCTATCTCAAATAAATTTTAAAAATCTTTTCTTTTTTAATATTGTATTTATTTGAGACAGAGAAACACAGCTAGAGAGGGGACACAAGCAGAGGAAGTGAGAGAGGGAGAAGCAGGCTTCCCACTGAGCAGGGAGCCCAATGTGAGGCTTGATCCTGGGACTCCAGGATCATGACCAGAGCCAAAGGCAGATGCTTAATGACTAAGCCATCCAGGCACAAATTTTAAAAATCTCAAAAAAATTAATAATAATAACCTGTCTCCTCATCTAAGAAACTATTGCACTGGTGAATCTGTCTGATGTAACTATTTTTGGAACTCAGGAGTTTATTGAAAGGTTGAAAATTCCATGAAAAACTTAGACAGTAAATTGCTATTAATTTTGGTGAAATTCGGCAATTCTAACACAGGAGCATTTGCCTATGCCCCACCCCCAGCAACCTGACAGGCAGCTGTGCATATGTTCTTGGAGCAGCTTGCAGAAGTCAAAAGGACCCTCTTTTTCAAATATCAGGGATCTATGCTCAACCACTGAAAGTTATTTCTAATAACAGAATGTAGACAAAGAGGAGGTGGCTATTGTTGGACCTCCTCCCATTGTTCCAAGACACCCCCCTACAGCCTGGCTGAAGTGACTTCCAGGGGATTTAAGTGGCTAGAGCCTTTTTCCCCCCTTCATTTTTCTCTTTTTTCTTTTTGGGAACCAGACATTAAAGACAAAAGCAACTACATGTACAGAAGAAATTAGACTTAAGTGGCTAGAGCCTTTTTTCCCCTTCATTTTTCTCTTTTTTCTTTTTGGGAACCAGACATTAAAGACAAAAGCAACTACATATGCAGAAGAAATTAGACTATCACTGTGCATGTACAGAATAGACACAGCTTCAGAGAAAAGCTGAAAAGACCTTAAGTTTACACCTCAGGTTGATCCTTGGCACAGAAACAGCTTATAAGAATTTATGTTTATGGAGGGCAGTAGGAGAAGGAAAGGAGATGTGAACTGGGGTAAATTAGAGAGGGAGATGAATCATGAGAGACTTTGGACTCTGAGAAATGAACTGAGGGTTTTGGAAGGGAGGGAGTTGGGGGATAGGTGAGCCTGGTGGTGGGTATTGAGGGCACGAATTGCATGGAGCACTGGGCGTGGGGCATAAACAATGAATCTTGGAACACCGAACAAATAAAATAAATTATTACTTTTCTAAAAAAGAATTTATGTTTAAATTCTTTTTTTTTAAGATTTTATTTATTTGACAGAGAGAAACACAGCCAGAGAGGGAACACAAGCAGGGGGAATGAGAGAGGGAGAAGCAGGCTTCCCAGCGAGCAGGGAGCCCGATGCGAGACTCAATCCCCGGTCTCCAGCATCATGATCTGAGCCGAAGGCAGTCGCTTAACCAACTGAGCCACCCAGGCGCCCCATATATTTAAATTCTTAAATTTAAGGAGAACGCCCCTGGGTGGCTCAGTCAGTTGGGTGTCTGACTCTTGATTATGACTCAGGTCATGATCTCAGAGTCATGAGACTGAGCCCCACTGGGGTCTATGCTCAGCACGGAGTCTGCTTAAGATTCTCTCCACCTCACTCTGCCTCTCCCAGGCCCCGCTTGTATGCTCTCTAAAAAGGAAAGAAGGGAGGGAGGGAGAAAAGGGTAAGCAAACCCTGGAAATAGGGGACAACTCTAATTTCCAGAGTTACCACATTATTAGAGACAAAGATCAAGTTTTTAACAATATATCACAAAACATACAAAGAAACAGAAAAGTATTTTTCAAAGAAAAATAATAAAACAACAGAAACTGTCCCTGAAAAAGTCCTCATGGTGGATCTACTAAACAAAGACTTTAAAACAACTATCTTAAAGATGCTCAAAAAACTAAAGAAAGATGTGGAGAAAGTAAGGGGGGGAAAGATGTAAGAACAAAATGGAAATATCAATAAAGAGAAAACCTAAAAAGATATTCTGGAGATGAAAAATGCACTAACTGAAATGAAAAAATCACCACAGTCATTCAAATACAAATTTGAGCAGGCAGAAGAAAATAACAGTGAACTTGAAAGTAAGCAATGGAAATTACTGAGGCTGAGGAATAGAAAGGAAAAAGATTGAATAAAAAATGAACAGAGCTTAAGGGATTTGTGGGATACCATCAAAGGAACCAACATATATATTGTGGGAGTCATAGAAGAAGATAAAAAAGAGAAAATGACAGAGAGAATATTTGAAGAAATATTGGCTGGAAACTTCCCAAATTTGGTTAAAGACATGAATATAAATATCCAAGAAGCTCAACAAATCAAAAATGAACTCAAAGAGACACACACTAAGACACATTACATTCACACTGCCAAAAGACAAAGACAAAGAATTCTGAAGGCACAAGAAAGAAATGATCTGTCACATTACAAGGATCACATTACAATAAGATCATAAGCAGATGTCTTATCAGAAACTCTGGAGACCAGAATAGAGGGTCAATAGATCAAAAGTGTTAAAAGAAAAAAAAAACCTGTCAGTCAAAAATCTTATATTTAGCAAAACTGGGTTTTGGTTTTTTTGATTTTTTTTAAAGATTTTATTTATTTGACAGAGAGAAACAGGGCCAGAGAGGGAACACAAGCAGGAGGAGTGAGAGAGGGAGAAGCAGGCTTCCTGTGGAGCATGGAGCCCGATGCAGGGCTCGATGCAGGGCTCGATCCCAGGTCTCCAGGATCATGACCTGAGCCAAAGGCAGTCACTTAACCAACTGAGCCACCCAGGCACCCCAGCAAAACTGTTTTTTAAAAGTGAGGAGGTAGGGGAGCCTGGGTGGCTCAGTCAGTTAAACATCCAACTCTTGGTTTTAGCTCAGGTCATGATCTCAGGGTCATGAGATCAAGCCCCATAGTGGGCTCCAAGCTCAACACAGAGTCTGCTTGTCCATGTTCCTCCACTGCTTCTCTCTGAATAAATAAAAAAAAATCTTTTTTAAAAACAAATAAAATAAAAGTGAGTAGGAAATAAAAATACTTCCAGATAAACAAAAGCTGTGGAATTTTGTTACCATTAGAACTTTCCTGCCAAAAAAAAAAAATGCTTGAGGTAGTCCTACACATTGAAATGAAAGGACACTAGACAGGAGCTCAAAACTGTGTGGAGAAATAAAGACCTCAATAAAGGTAAAAACATGAGCAATCATAAAAGCTGGTACTGTTGCAACAAAGGTTTATAACTGCATTTTCTGTTTGTTTTGTACATGATTTCAGAGACTAATATATTTAAAGAAAAACATATTAGTATAAAAGCTAGTATTACTGCAACTTTAGTTTGTAACTTCAAATCTTGTTTTCTACATAATTTAAGAGACTAAGATATTTAAAATAATTATTAGTTCATGTTTATGGACACACCATATATAAAGATAAAACTTTGTGATGTCAACAACCAAAATCAGTGGTGACAGATTTTGTGTGTGTGTCATTAAAGTTAAGCTGGTAAATTCAAATTAGAGTGCTGTAACTTAAATTTTTAAAAGAAATGCCATGGTAACCACAAAAGAAAGAGCTCCAAAATGTACACAATAGGAAGTGAGAAATGTAAGCATTTCACTACACAAACCAACTAAACACAAGAGAAGACAGTCAATGTAAGAGCAGGATGGTTATGTCAATATCAGACAAAATAAACTTTAAATAAGAAACATCACAAGAGGGATGCCTGGGTGACTCATGAGTTAAGCATCAGCCTTTGGCTCAGGTCATGATCCCAGGACCCAGGAATTGAGTCCCACATTGGGCTCCTTGCTCAGCAGGGAGCCTGCTTCTCCCTCTGCCTGCCACTCCCACTGCTTGTGCTCTCTCTCTCTCTCTCTCTCTCTCTCTCTCTCTCTCTCTTGCTCTCTCTCTCTCATACACACACACACACACACACACACACACACACACACACACACACAAATAAATAAATAAATAAATAAAATCTTCCCAAAAAATTACAAGAGACAAAGAAAGATATTATGTTAAGTGAAATAAGTCAGTCATAGAAATACAAAGATTGTATCATTCCATAAGTGTAAGTGCCTGAGTCCACTTACATGATGTATTAAGAGTGATCAAAATCATAGAGACAGAAAGTAGAATGGTGATTACCAGCGACTGAGGGGAGAAGGGAATGGGAAGTCGTTGTTTGATGGGTATGAAATTTCAGTTTTGCAGGGGGAAGAGTCCTGGAAATGGATGGTAGTGATGGTTGCACAGCAGTATGAATGTACTTAATACCATTGATTGCACACTTAACAATGGAGCAGATGATACATTTTATGTATATCTTACCACAACCTTCTGAAGTTGAAGAAAAAAATAGTGACAAATTGGATTTTGTTAAAATTAAATTTATGTTCATTAAAAGATCATTAAAGGGAGTGAAGAAACAAACCACAGACTGGGGAAAGTTATTTACAATACATATATCCAATAAAGAACTAAAATCCAGAATATATGGAGAATCCCTATGACTCAGGATGAAAAAAAAAAGCCAAAACTTTTAATGGGGAAAAAAACTTGAGTGGGCACTTCTCAAAAGAGGATCTTCCACTAGCCAAAAAAAAACCTCAACTGGGTACCACCACATACTGAACCGAATGGCTCTATTTTAACAAGAACAATACCAAGTGTTGGTGAAATGTGGACCAAGCAGAACTCTAATACCTTGTTGGTAAGAGTGAAATGTTACAGCCATTTAGGAAAACTGCTTGACAATATCTACTAAAGATAAATATATGTAGACCCTGTGACCCAGCAATTCTACTCCTAGATATATACTCCCCACCAAGTAAGTGCATATGTCCACTCAAAGACATGTATAAAAATGTTTATAGCAACTTAATTCATAATGGCCTAAACTTGGAAACAAAAATGTCCATCAATGGTAAAATAAATCAATAAATGTAAGAATATGAATTCCACTAACAGATGAATATC
The DNA here is from genome assembly GCA_004023965.1 of Spilogale gracilis. Lineage (NCBI taxonomy): Eukaryota > Metazoa > Chordata > Mammalia > Carnivora > Mephitidae > Spilogale > Spilogale gracilis. The sequence goes on along the minus strand of PITA01005562.1, from coordinate 59,886 downwards.
ATTAAAAACAAACTACTACCACTACAAACTACAACTAGGAGAACTTACACCCTGGCTTCTCAAATGTGGTCCACAGATCATCCGTATCAGCATCACCTGGGCACTTGTTAAAAATGCAGGATCCAGGTGCACCTGGGTGGCTCAGTCGAGTGTCTGCCTTCAGCTCAGTCATGATTTCAGGATCCTGGAATTAAACCCCACACTGGGCTCTGCACTCAGTGTGTGGGGGGAGCTGCTTCTTCCTCTCCCTCTGCCTCCCCCCCCACACCCAGCTTGTGCTCTCTGTTCTCTCTTGTGCTCTCTCCCTCAAATAAATAATAAATAAAACTTTTTTTTAAAATGCAAGACCAAAGGTCTTAAAATAGTCCCACTGAATCAGAACTTGAAAATCGTCAGTTGGATGTATATGTGTGTTAAGAGTTGAGAAGAATAACTCTATACCTTCTTTTGAGTGATAGTTACATAGATGCATATAAATGTAAAATTTCATCAGGCCATACATTCACTATTACACATTTAGATTGTATATATTAAGATCTATATATCTAAGATACATTTTACTGTGTCTTTTTTAACCCAATACAAAATTAAGATAATCAAATAAAAGTAATGGTTCATTAGCATATTCCAAAGGTGATCAGTGAGGGTTTTTAGGATCATTACAAGCTCATGGATTTAAACATATTTGATGTACTTTAAGCCATTGAAGTTATTATATTTATGCTTTATTTTTCCCATCTTTGACCCAGGATCAGGTTGGCTACTGGGTCATTTGCAATCCCAGAAATATCTGTAATTTCCTCATTTTCTATTTTCTATTATAAAAAGTATTTCAACTCATTTTGTACATTTTCTATCCAGATATGAAAAATAGTCATTTCCTAAGAATCCAGTGTCCTTTTTATATTAAACCGCATTAAAAGCTCCAAACTTGGTACTAAGAGATCTAATTAATTACCTTAAACAATTCTTTGGGGTTTTTTTTAAGATTTTTTATTTATTTTACAGAGAGAAACACAGCCAGAGAGGGAACACAAGCAGCGGGAGTGAGAGAGGGAGAAGCAGGCTTCCTGCTGAGCAGGGAGCCTGATGTGGGACTTGATCCCGGGTCTCCGGAATCATGACCTGAGCCGAAGGCAGTCGCCCAACCAACTGAGCCACCCAGGCGCCCCACCTTAAATAATTCTAAAGAAGAGAATAAAAACCTGTGGTTTGTGCCCTATCAGATACCAGGACTTATTACGAAGTATAGCATGAAGACCATGTGGTGCTGGCCCAGAGAGACAAAATGACCAGATTGTTCAAAACAGATTTCTATAAGGCACTTAGATGTATAACAGAGATGGCATAGCAGATAAGTGGAAAAGGAGGGGAACTGATGATCTATTTAGAAAAACAATTAATTGGATCCTTACTCTACCTAATACACAAAATTCAACTCCAGTTGGATTAAAGACTTAAATGTCAAATAAATTCAAATGCCTTAGTAGAAGTTGTATTAGTCAGGGTTCTCCAAAGAAACAGAATCTTACACTGTTAGTGAGGATACAAGCTGGTGCAGGCACTTTGGAAAACAGCATGGAGATTCCTTAAAAAATTAAAAATAGAGCTGCCCTATGGCCCTGCAATTGCACTACTGGGTATTTACCCCAAGGATACAGATGTAGTGAGAAGAAGGGCCATATGTGCCCCAATGTTCATAACAGCAATGGCCACAATCGCCAAACTATAGAAAGAGCCAAGATGCCATTCAACAAATGAATGGATAAAGAAGTCATGGTCCATACATACAATAGAATATTAACACTCCATCAGAAAGGATGAATACCCAACTTTTGTATCAACATGGATGGGACTAGAGATTATTCTGGGTGAAATAAGCCAAGCAGAGAAAGTCAATTGTCATATGGTTTCACTTACTTGTGGAGCATAAGGAGTAACATGGAGGACATCAAGAGAAGGAAAGGAAATGTGAACTGGGGTAAATCAGAGAGGGAGATGAAGCATGAGAGACTGTGGACTCTGAGAAACAAACTGAGGGTTTTGAAAGGGAGGGGATGGGGGGATGGGTGAGCCTGGTGGTGGGTACTGAGGGCACGTATCGCATGGAGCACTGGGTATGGGGCATAAACAATGAATCTTGGAACACTGAAAATTAAAATAAAATAAATTATTTAAAAAACAAAAAAATTAAAATATCTTAAAATATATTTTATATATAATATATGTTTAATATAAAATATATTTAATATGTCAAAATATATTTTAATATTTTACATATACAAATACATATTTGTTTATGAGTTATATAAATTTATAGCTATGAAAATATAGTTATATAATTTACATATTTATTAAGCATATACAAATATATACAAACTTTATTATAAGGAATTGGTTCATGCAATTATGGAGACCTAGGGGTCCCAAGATCTACTGCAGGCAAATTGGAGACCCAAGAGAACTAATGGTGTAGTTCTAGTCCAAGTCCAAAGGCCTGAAAACCAGGAGAGCGGATGGATGAGTTCCAGTTGGAGTCCAAGTCCAAAGGCAAAAGTCTCATGTCCTAGCTTGAAGAGAAGCAGACACAGACTATTCTTTCTTATTCAGCCTTTTTGTTCTGTTCAAGCTTCAATGTATTGGAGGAATCCCACTGACATGGGGAAGGCAATCTACTTTACTAAAATGTTAATCTCATCCAGAAACACCTTCACTGACATATCCAGAAATAATACTTAGCTAAATACCTGAGTATTTAGTTAAATAAATTAACTAAAATAGTTAATTAACTAAATTAGTTAGGTAGTTAACATGACCCAATCATGTTGACACATAAAATCAATGTGACACCTCACAGAAGTATAGGTAAATATCTTTCTGAACTTAGGTTAGGATGATTTTCTTTTTTCAAAGAGAGAAAGAGTGTGCTCATTCGCTCACAAGTATGCATAATACTGTGGGGCAGCGGGAGGCAGGAAGGGAGCAGAGGGAGAAGGAGAGAGAGAATCTCAAGCAGGCTTCATGCTCATTGTGGAGCCCAATGCAGGCTCGATCTCACCACCCTGAGATCATGACCTGAACTGTAATTAATTAAGAGTCGGTCACCCAATGGACTGAGCCACCCAGGCACCCCGGGAAGATTTTCTTAAACAACGCATACAGAAAGCACTGTCTAGGAAAGAAAAGATCGATATATTTGACTATATTGAAGTGACGACTTTCTATTCATAAATAATATTGTGTCATTTTTTGATTACATTTTTATATCATAAATCACCTTAAAGAAAGTGAAAAGGTACAAACGGGGCAGCGATATTCATAACATAAATAACTGACAAAGAATTGGCACCAAGGATTTTTAAGTGTCTTTAAATAAACCTCTTCAAATCAATAAGAAAAAGACAATCGAATAGAAAAGTACATGATACATGAGTAAGATACATAGGCAAGATATATGAGCAGAAAATTCTCAAAGGAAATGCAAATGGCCAATATATGCCTGAAGAGATGCTTAAAATTACTAATAAGCAGAAAATGCAAGCCAAGACCAAAATGAGATACCAATTCATACCCATCTGATTGGCAAGAATTAAGATATATGACAATTCCAAATGTTGGAGATAATATGGACCAACAGGATCGCATATATTTTTAGTAGAAGTATAAATTAGAATAATAATTTAAATAATTCAGCATTAGATTACAAAGTTTGCCATTCATAGACTCTTAAGGATAATATTCTAAGTATTAATAACCAATGCCACGTGGCTACTGACCAGTCAGAGTGGATGCCTGGCCTACTAGACTGGACGCTAGCCAGTAGCTCTATCGATATGGACCAGCTGTCTATTTATCTCACATACACTACAAGCCAGCATTCCACCCCTAGTTATGTGCCCAGTGGAAACTTATACTCATGTTTATCAAGGCATAGATACAGGAATACTCATAGCATGGCTGTTGGTAATAGGAAAAAAAATAGAAACAACCAAAATGCTCATGAAGAGAAGAATGGATTAAATAATCATGGAATAGTCACACAATGAAAAATTATATAGAGTGTGCAAAATATGGAAAAGTCTTAGTATAATGTAGAAATTTTTAAAGCCCCAAAAGATTATATATGCCATAATAATATTTTCATAAAATTCAGAAACTATTCAAACAGTGAATGACAATCACAAACTTCAGAAGGAGGAAGCAAAGTTATAGGATGGGAAGAAGCAAATAGGTAACTCTTCTAGTTTGGGGGTTGGATGGTCGGATTACAGGCATTCATTACATTCTTTTATAAATACATACAAATACATACACACATACATACATATATATACAAAATAAGAGGTCTATGTCCAATGCTGACAGTGAGTGACCATGAACCAAGGATTAAGATTTATCTAATTCTGTGTGTCTCAGATTCATTAAAAAATAAAAGGCAATTTTGAAATAGGAGCAAAGAACTGGAATTTTAAAGAATGATCAAGTAGATAAGAAAAGGAACTAAATATAACTTCTAGAAATGAAAAATATAATAACTATAATTAGAAACTCAATAAATGGATTTTTACAGCCAACTGGATGCAGGTGCTAATAGAATCCATGAAAGAACTGAATATATGTGGAAGGAGTTATAGAGAGAGAAAGCTCTGAGAGAGATCACAAAATAGGAAGGGTAATGTGAGATGGCCAAACATACATCAAATCAGAAGCTCCCAAAAAAGAGGGAGACAATGGGACAGAAGCAATATGTGGAGAGTGGCTGATGATTTTTCAGAATTGATAAAGACAATCAAACTACAGATGTCCAACAAATTCCAAATAGAATAAATAGAAATAAATCCACATCTATGACATGATGTTAAAATTGCAAAATCAGGGCACCTGGGTGGCTCAGTGGGTTAAAGCCTCTGCCTTCAGCTCAGGTCATGATCTCAGGGTCCTGGGATCAAGGTCCATGTCAGGCTCTCTGCTGAGCAGGGAGCCTGCTTCCTCCTCTCTCTCTGCCTACTTGTGATCTCTCTCTCTCTGTCAAATAAATAAATAAATAAATATTTTTTAAAAACTGCAAAATCAAGGGGCGCCTGGGTGGCTCAATCAGTTAAGTGTCTGGGTTCAGGTCATGATCTCAGGGTCCTGGGATCGAGGCCCGCATCGGGCTCTCTGCTCAGCAGGGAGCCTGCTTCCTCCTCTCTCTGCCTGCCTCTCTGCCTACTTGTGATCTCTCTCTCTCTGTCAGATAAATAAATAAAATCTTAAAAAAAAAAAAAAAAGATCTCAGGGTTTTGGGATCGAGTCCCGCGCCAGGCTCCATGCTCAGCAGGGAGTCTCCTTCTCCCTTCCCCTCACCCCACTCATTCTCTCTCTTTCTCTCTCTCAAATAAATAAATAAAACCTTTTTTGAAAAACTGCAAAATCAAGGATACAAAGAATTTAAAAGCGGCCAGAGAAAAGGAAGTTTCCCTTCAAACAATAAATCCACTGACAACTGACTCGACAAAGCAACAGACAACCTGAGGACAGTGGAGTAGCACATCCAATGTGCTGAGGGGCAGAGTAGTCGACCTAGAGCTCACCAGGAATCGTGATAAAAAAAAGACACTGCAGAAAAGAAAAAAAATAAAAAAACTGCCATTAGCTGACCCTCACTAAAGAAAATTATAAAAGAAGTTCTTTAGACAAAATATGATCTCATGTATAGAAAGTGATCTCAGATGGAAGAGCTAGGATGCAGGAAGTAATAAAGAACAAAGAATATGGCAAATATGTGGATACATATAAATAAGCCATGACTGTATAAAATAGTAATAATATGCTCTGGTGCGTTTTTCAAAGATGGGGTTAAAACATATGAGGGTAACCTATATCTCTGGAAAGGAAAATGTAGAGTCCAAGTGTCTAAGGTCCTCGTATTTGGGGGAAGGAGGATAAGGAGATTAACCTCAGACTTTGATAAATAAATATGTTAAAACTGCCAGAGTAGGGCGCCTCGGTGGCTCAGTGGGTTAAAGCCTCTGCCTTCGGCTCAGGTCATGAACTCAGGGTCCTGGGATCCAGGCCCACATCGGGCTCTCTGCTCAGCAGGGAACCTGCTTCCTCTGTTCTCTCTGCCTGCCTCTCTGCCTACCTGTGATCTCTCTGTCAAATAAATAAAATCTTTTTTTTAAATTGCCAGAGTAATCAATAAAAGGACAGAAAAAGAGTATCTAACTCCAAAATAGTTATAGAAATTTTTAAATAAGAGACACTCAATGAAATTGGGAATCCAAGTTTCAGAATAATTAAACTGCATGGGGGTATACACAGGAGATGAGATTGATGACACGATCAAGAACAAAGATCATGGAGGTTCCAGTGACCCTTGCTGAGGAGCTGAACTCCTAAGCAATGAGGAGTCAGTGAAGAGTTTTTGTGTAAGCAAGACTGACATGATCCAATTTGTTTTAAGAAACAACACGCTAACAAGAGTGTGGGTATAGACCAAATTTTATACACACACACACACAAGCACACATATGCACATGCACACACATATGTAATGCACAAGGATAATCAGAAATCTCAACTTTTGCCAGTTGGTGAATACACATGTCACCCATCAACATTCACAACTATACCCTGGCAGCTTAAAACCCAGAATTTTTGCAAGCAAACAGAAAGTGGGAGCTTTAGGCCATGGCAAACCAAGCCAGAAATCTGCACACTCAGGGCTCAGTCATTGATGAAAGTGCCACTCCACAGTGGCAACTGACTCGCATCATTGCCATGAACCATTTTAGTGGGGTTGAAATGCTGCTTCTTTGGCTTGATGCTTGGGATTAAAGTTATCTCTTGTGAAATAGAGAGAATGATTTTTCTGTGTTATTCTCCATTGGAGAAGTCCTGCAGTGAAATTGCTTGAGCTGTTAGTCCTATCCTTCTTTCACTTACTGCCACAGACATCTAGGCAGGGACTCTATTACCTCAGGACCTAACATCTTCACAAGAGTCATACTCCTGCTGAAACTCCTTTCCTGTGGATATTATCCCCACCATCACCCCTAGGAACCAGTGAAGCAGGAACTCAGCTGTGCCATATGTTGGCAGAGCTAGAATTCAGCTATAGCCTGAAGCCCATGAAACTTAGACACTGAATTGCACTCAAGGCAGAAAGTCCATGCCTTCACTCCCTGGAAGTAAGAAAGAGATTCTGCTGAGAAATGCTCAGGGGAAGAGAGCAGGGATGCCGCAGCAAGATGGATGGAGCCCCATGGTGTTTTAGAGATCAACGATCTAACTCTTCCAACTCAAACTCATTATCCATGTCTCCCAGGAAGCACACCTGCCACTAGAACCACTGGGTTGGAATTATCTCCGATCTCAGCCCCTGGCCTCGACCTGGAACCAGCACTCTTCTCCATTACTTGTGACCTGCTGTTAGAGCAGGTTTATGTACCTGCTCAACAACCTTTCCCATTTATATAGGGAGCTTTCCCTCTGTGGCTTCCAGTCACCTTCCCTACCATCTGATGTCTGTTAGGGTCACCCCTCCCATCAGCCATATTGGTATAACCCTGAAAAATAATTCAGGGCTTCTCTCCAGGGGTTCCTCAGGCCTTGTGTAAGTGGCCAGATGTGAATGGCTACAAAGAGAGGAGGATTTGCCCAACCTTTCTCAGAAACACCTGAGCCCCAATTCATATCCAACCATGATATTCGGTGACATTTATATCATTTTACGGCAGTTTCAAGATACTTTTCAAAGCAAATTTTTCTTGGGGCACCTGGGTAGTTCAGTCATTTAGCTCCTGACTCCTGGTTTCAACTCAGGTTATGATTTCAGGGTTGTGCGATTGAGACCTGCATCTAGCTCCATGCTTGGCATGGAGCCTGCTTACGATCCTCTCTCTGTCCCTTTTCCTCTCTTAAAATAAATTTTAAAAAAAAAGGGGGGGGTGCCTGAATGGCTCAGTCGTTAAGCATCTGCATTTGGCTCAGGTCATGATCTCAGAGTCCTGTGATGGAGCCCCGCATCGGGCTCCCTGTTCAGCGGGAAGCCTGCTTCTCCCCCTCTCCCTCCCCCTGCTTGTGTTCCCTCTCTAGCTGTGTTTCTTTCTGTCAAATAAATAAAATATTTTTTAAAAAAAGAAAAAAAGTAAATTTTCTTTATTAAAATATTAAATAAATTACATCTTTAAATTTATAAAATGATTCTATTGAATTGCAACTGGATTATAGATAATGTGCCTACATATGTAATACCTATTACAATGCAGAAATTCTAAGTGTATCCCTTAACCAATATGTCACAAAGTAAACATTCCTATAACCGGTCCTAATCAAGAAACAGCACATTAACACTAAAGTATATGTTTAAATAAGGAGGACTTGGTAGGAAAAGAAAGGAAGAGCCTGAGATCACCCCAGGGTCAGGCTCAGATGACTGAGCAGTGTCATTCCCTGAAATTAAAATCACAGGGGGAAAAGCAAGACTGGAGGAGAAAACTATTCATATGATTTTAAACATATTGAGTAAAGAGATGCCCATGGGACTCCCAGGAGACTATCTCTAGTACTCAGTTGTACCCACAGTATGAAAACTCCAGGGAAATGTTGTAGATAGATAGATAGCTTCCATTTATTTTCTGAAACAAGAACTGGGAACCATGCTAAGAATTTTTGTGCTTCTCCGAGATTCAAGAGAGAAAAATTTTAATACCAAAGTGTTGACATTCTTGAGATATTTTAATGTTTTAGACAGTTTGCTTAGCCTCTCTATCCTTAGACTCCTCATCTTAAAATACGGTTAATAACAGAACCTACTTTATAGAGTTCTTGTGAGTAATTCTGAGTATTTCATTAGTAAATAAGTATAAAGTGTGTGGAACAGTGCCTGAGTTGTAGGAAACACTCAGTAAATATTGGCTATTCCCACTTATGGGGACACTGGGTATAAATATTTGAAACGAAGACTATTCTCAATATTGGGACACTTAAAATTTCTTACTACAGACCAAATGTTAAGAAAGAAAACACAGATCCAGACAGTGGCCTCCTTAAATTGAAGGAAAAGAGGTCCATTTCTGGTCCCTGTGGTTTTTTTTTTTAAGATTTTATTTATTTATTTGAGAGAGGGAGAGTGAGTGAGAGAGCGCATGAAAGAGGAGAAGGTCAGAAGGAGAAGCAGACTCCCTGCAGAGCTAGGAGCTGATGTGGAACTCGATCCCGATCCCGGGACTCAAGGATCATGACCTGAGCCAAAAGCAGTGGCTTAACCAACTGAGCCACCCTGGCGCCCCTGGTCCCTGTGTTTTAGAGAGTCTTGCACACCACACACACACAGACACCACAATTTATTAAAAAAACACATGGATGCTTCTGTCATTCTGGATCTAGAACTGTTGAAATTACATCTAATAAGATCTGAAAAAAGGCTAAAAAAAGAGCAACAATTAATAACACAAAACAAATATGAACGTTGATAAAGAATGTTGGCATGATATTATTAAAAGAATAATATTATATTTTGCTATGTTATTAACAAAAACACAGTATTTCCAGAAATTAATAGATATTTTCTGGGTATAGTAGAGATGATTTTGAAATTTGATGATAGAATAAACAAACATGTATGATGAATAAAAAGAGTAATGACAAAATGAATAATCATTTCTGATACAGAGTTAAAAATGAGATTAGTAATATAATGGGCCATATCATGAGAGAAGAAATTACATATAAAATTTCAAAAAGGAGGGAGCCTGAGTGGCTCAGTGGGTTAAAGCCTCTACCTTCGGCTCAGGTCATGATCTCAGGGTCCTGGGATCGAGGCCCACGTTGGCCTCTCTGCTCAGCAGGGAGCCTGCTTCCTCCTCTCTCTCTGCCTGCCTCTCTGCCTACTTGTGATCTCTCTGTCATATAAATAAATAAAATATTTTTTAAAATTTTCAAAAATTAAATATTACTTCATTCAACTAGATTGTTTAGGAATAAGAGTCACATTGAACAATGAACTTTTTTCTTTTTTATAGTAAAATACACATAATATAAATTTTGCCATTTAATCATTTTAGGTGCATTTTATTGATATTAAATACATTTACTTTGCTGGGAAACCTTCACTACCATCCATCCCTATAACTCTTTTCATCTTGTAAAACTGAAATTCTATACCTATTAAACAATAAGTCCTTATTCTCCCTTTTAGATAGCCCCTGGAAACCACTGTTACACTATCGGTCTCTAGAATTTTAATTACTCTTTGTACCTCATATAAGTAGACTCTCACAGTATTTGTCTTTTTGTGACTGGCTTCTTTCACTTAGCATAATATTCTAAAGTTTTATTTATGTTGTAGCATACAGCAAAATTTCCTTACTTTTCAAGGCTATGTAATATTCCATTACATATGTGTGTGATATGTATATATCACATTTTGCTTAACCTTTCATCTTTTGATGGACACATAGGTCACTCCCTTATTTTAGCTATTATGACTAATGCTGCCATAAATACGAGTGCACAACTGTTCTTTGAAAACCCTGCTTTTGGATCTTCTGAGTATACATCTAAGAATAAAATTGCTGGATCATATGGTAATTCTATTTTTAATTTTTTGAGAATCCTCCATGTTGTCTTCTGGAAGAGCTGCATAATTTTATGTTCCCATCAACAGTATACAAGGGTTCCAATTTCACCACATCCTTGCCAACACTTGCTAGTTTTTGTCACTTACTGTTTTTGATAGTAGCCATCCTAATAGATGTGGGATGGGATTTCACTGTAGTTTTGATTTGCATTTCCCCAGTAATTAGTGATGTGGAGCATCTTTTTCATGTGCTTATTAGCCATTCATATATGTTCTTTGGGAAAATGTCTACTCAAGTCCTTTCCTAACATTTTTTAAAATTTTACCCATTTACTTAAATAATCTCTACACCCAACATGGGACTTAACTCTCCACCATGAAATCAAGAGTCACATACTCTTCCAACTGAGCCAGGCATGCACCCCTCCTTTCCTAACTTTTGAATCAGCTTGTTTTTTTTGTGGTTGTTAAGTTTTAGGAGTTCTATTTATATTATGAATATTAATCCCTTATAGGATACATGATTTGCAAATATTTTCTCCCATTCTCTGAGATGCCTTTTTATTTCTTTTTCTTGCCTAATTGCTCTAATACTTCCAGTACTATGCTGAATAGAACTGGTACACTTAAGCATCCTTGCCTTGTTCCTGGTCTTAGAGGAAAACTTTCAGTATCATATCATTGAGCATGATGTTTGCTGTGGTTTTTTCATTATGGCTTTTATTACCTTGAAGTTGTTCCCTTCTATTCCAAGTGTGCTGAGTATTTTTATCATGAAGAGGTGTTGCATTTTGTCAAATGCATCGAGTTGACTATGTGTATTTTTCCCTTCATTGTGTTGATGTTGAGTATTACAGTGATCAGTTTTCATATGTTGAACAATCCCTGCATTTTAGGGTTAAATCCCATTTGGTCATGGCTTATAACCCTTTAATATGGTGGTGAATTCTGTTTGCTAGTATTTTGTTGAGTATTTTTGCATATGAGATATTGGTCTGTAGTTTTCTTTTCTTGAAGTGTCTTTGTCTGGGTTGGTATCAGGGTCACTCTAGCCTCATAGATTGAGTTAAGAAGTGCTCTCTCTCAAAATTTTTGGAAGACTTTGAGCAGAAATAATATTAATTCTGTAATTTTTTATGGAATTCCTCAATGAATCCATCATGTCCAGGACTTTTCTTCATTGGAAGATTTTTGCTTATTGATTGAATCTTTTTATTGTAATAGATACATCTAGATTTTTCTATTTCTTCATGATATAGTTTTTGTGGGTTTTGTGTTTCTAGAAATTTGTCCATTTCATCTAGGCTACCCAATTTTTTGACATGCAGTTGGTCATAGTATTCTTCATGACCCTTTTACCTTTGTAGAATCAGCAGTAATGTCCCCACTTTTGTTTCTGATTTTAGTAAATTGAGTATTTCTATCTTTTTTTCTTAGTCCATGTAGCTGAAGATTTGTCATTTTTGTTAATCTTTTCAAAGAACCAACTTTTGGTTTCACTGATATTCTCTATTGCTTTCTATTCTCTATTTCATTTATCTCTGCTTTAATCTTTATGTTTTCCTTACCTCAGCTTGCTTTGAGCTTAGTTCATTCTTCTTTTTCTAGTTCCTTAAGTTGTAAAGTTATGTTGTTGATTTAAGATACTTCCTGCTTCTTTAAAAAATATTTATTTATGGGGTACTTAGGTGGTTCAGTGGGTTAAGCCTCTGCCTTCGGATCAGGTCATGATCTCAGGGTCTTGGGATCGAGGCCCACATCGGGCTCTCTGCTCAGCAGGGAGCCTGCTTCCTCCTCTCTCTCTGCCTGCCTCTCTACCTACTTGTGATCTCTCTCTCTGTCAAATAAATAAATAAAATCTAAAAAAATTTATTTATGTATTTTTAGAAAGAGACACACAAAGAGTTCAGAGAGAGAGCGAACATGAGCAGGGGAGGAGCAGAGGGAGAGTATCTTTCAAGCAGATTTGCCACTGAATGAGGAGCCCAATGCAGGGCTCTAACCCACAACCCATGAGATTGTGACCTAAGCCAAAACCAAGAATCAGATGCTTAACGACTCAGGCACCCCAAGACCCTTTCTGTTTTTAATAAGCATTTATAACTATAAATTTTCCCCTTAGCATAGTTTTTGCTGTCTCATAAATTTCAACATATTGCATTTTTGTTTTCACTCAACTCTGAGTATCTTCTAATTTCCCTTGTGATTTCTTCCTTGAGCCGTTGGTTATTTGAAAAATGTATAGTTTCATTTCCACAATTTTGAGAATTTTTGTTTTAGTTTTTTTTTCTGAATTTTCACCTTACCTCATGATAATTTTTGTCATAATTTTTTGTCAGAGAGATACTTCGTTGATATCTATTTTTTTAATCTACTGAGATTTAATGTATGACCTAACATATGGTCTGTCTCGGAAAAATGTGCCATGGGCACTTGAGAAGAATGTGTATGCCCTTGATGGGTAGAGTGCTCTGTACACATCTGTTGGATCTAGTTGGTGTAGTGTGTTACTTACCTCCTGTATGGTTGCTCTATCCATTATCTAGAATGGGTTCTTGAAGTCTCCAGTTATCATTGTAGAACTGTCTATTTCTCCCTTCAATTCTGTCCATTTTTTGCTTCATATATTTTGATCATCTGTCACTATATTTGGAAAGTTTTCATAGGCACACCTCAGGGATACTACAGCAGGTTCCAGACCACCACAATACAACAAATATCACAACAAAGTGAGTCAAACAAATTTTTTGGTTTCCCAGTGCATATAAAAGTTATATTTAAGGAATGGGAGAGCCTGGTGGTGGGTACTGGGGACACCTAAAGTGTGGAGCACTGGGTGTGGGGAATGGGGAATGAATCTTGAAACACTGGAAAAAAAATTTTAGTAACAATTAAAAAAAAAAGTTATATTTAGGGGCACCTGGGTGGCTCTGTCAGTTAAGTGTCAGGCTCTTGATTTCAGCTCAGGTCATGATAGTCATAGGGTCAAGTCCCACATTGGGCTCTGTGCTCAATGCAGATTTGCATGAGATTCTCTCTCTCTCTCTCTCTCTCTCTCTCTCTCTCTCTACCCCTCCTGTTGGTACTTTCTCTCTCTGAAATAAATAAATAATTCTTTAAAAAATATTACTAAAAAAATGTTATCATCTGGGCTTGGAAAAAATATCATTAATAGACTTGCTCAATGCAGGGCTACCACAAGTCTTCAATCTGTAAAAACACAGTATCTTTGAAGTGCAGCAAAGCAAAGTGCACTAAAATGAGGTAGGCCTGTAATCATTATATCCTCCTACCACATTAAACCATTTACTAACATATAATGTCCTTCTGTACCTCTTGCAAACTTACTTTATTTAAATACTACATTAGCTGATATTAGTATAGCCACTTCTGCTCTATTTTTGTTGCCATTGCATGGAATCATTTCCCATCCTTTTGCTTTCAAACTGTTTGTGCCTTTGGATCTCAACTGAGTTTCTTGTAGGCACCATATCATTGAGCCAATGTGTTTTTATCCATTCTAGCAAGCTCTGTCTTTTGATTGGAGTTTCATCTCTTTACATTTAAAATAATGACTGCTAACGAGGCTTACTTATGTCATTGTGCTATTTGCTTTCTACATGCTTTTTAGCTTTTTGGTTCCTCATTTCCTGCATTACAACATTCTTTTGCATTAGACCGTTTTTTTTTTAGTGAAACATTTAGATTTCCTTTTCATTTCCTTTTGTGTATGTTCTAGAGCTATTTTCTTTTTGGTAACCATGGGGATTACATTTAACATCCTAAAGTTATAACATTCTAATTTGTATTTATATCAGCTTAATTTCAATAACACACAAAAACTGCTCCTTTGCAGCTCTGTCCCCCACCCTTTTGGTTGCTGATATCACAAAATTGCATTTTTTTAAAGGTTTTAGTTATTTGACAGAGAGAAACACAGCCAGAGAGGGGACACAAGCAGGGGGAGTGAGAGAAGGAGAAGCAGGCTTCCTGCTGAGCAGGGAGCCTGATGTGGGGCTCAATCCCAGGTTTCTGGGATCATGACCTGAGCTGAAGGCAGTCGCCCAACCGACTGAGCCACCCAGACGCCCCAGACAAAATTGCATTTTTATACATTTTTGTACATGTATACACTTTTATGCCCCAAAACATAAACTAATAAATGCTAGTACCCTAAATTATATAAAAAACAAGATTTGGATTTATAAACCAAAGTTACAGTAATACAAGGTTTACATTAATAATTCTTTTCTTTAAATATATTAGTGTTTTGGAGCACCCAGGCGGCTCAGTCAGTTGAACATCCAACTCTTGGTTTCAGCTCACGTCACAATTTCAGTGTCATGGGATTAAGCCCTGTATGGGCTCCATGCTCAACACAGAGTCTGCTAAGGTTCTTTCCCTTCCTCTGCCCCTCCCCTTGCTCTCTCTCTCTCTAATAAATAAAAATCTTTTAAAAAATGTATTAGTGTTTGAAACCATGTAGAAAATTAATAGAAAATACAATTAAAAACCATTGTGATGATAATACTAGTGCTTATAATTGCCTAAGTATTTACATTTTCTGGGATTTTTATTTCTTCATACAACTTTAAATAAATTACTGTCTACTGTGTCTTTCGTTTCACCTTGCAGTACTCCACCTGTCTTGTAGGACAGGCCTAGTGGCCACCAATACCCTCAGCTTTTGTTTATCTGAGAATCTCTTAATTTCTCCCTCATTTTTGAAAGACAGTTTTGCCAGTATAGAATTCTTGATTGACAGAGGGTTTTTTTTCTTTTAGCCCTTTGAATATATTGGCCACTTTCCCGCCTCCAAATTTTCTCCAAAATCTGCTGATAATCTTTTTGACAATTCTTTGTATATGATGATTTACATCTTTCTTGTGGCTTTCAAGGTTTTCTTGAATATTTTGAATATTTAATTATAATATGCCTTGGTATGGGTCTCCTTGAATTCATTTTATGTGTATTCATTTTACTTGGATTTGTTGAGCTTCCTGGATATTTATATTCATGTCTTTTGTCTTCAGCAAATTTGGGGATTTTTCACCCATTATTTCTTCAAATACTCTCTCTGGCCCTTTCTCTATATATATTCCTTCTAGGACTCCCAGGATGCCTATGTCGGTTCACAGATTCCTGAAATTGTGTTCACTTTTCTTTCATCTCTTATTCCTGTTTCTCAGCCTCTATAATTTCCATTGTCCGGGGCACCTGGGTATCTCAGTCATTAAGTATCTGCCTTTGGCTCAGGTAATGATCCCAGGGTCTCAGGATCAAGCCCCACATCAGGCTCCCTTCTCAGCAGGAGGCTCCCTCCTCCCTCTCCCCTGCTTGCGTTCCCTCTCTTGCTGTGTCTTTGTCAAAAAAATTAAATAAAATCTTTAAAAATAATAATAATAATTTCCAGTTCTACCTTCAAGTTTTCAATTCTTTTTTCCACCTCCTCACAGCTTCCTTTGAATCCCGCCAGTGGATTTTTCATTTCAGTTAGTGTACTTTTCATCTCCAGAATTTCTTTTGGGTTTCTTTTAGGTCTTCTATCTCTTGATTGATATTTCATTTATTCATACACCATTTTCTTTACTTTTTCCACATATTTCTTTAGTTCTTTGAGCATCTTTAAGACAGTCGATTCAAATCTTTGTCCAGTAGATGTGCCATTAGGTGTTTTTCAGGGACAGTTTGTGGTGGCTTATTTTTCTTCCTTTAAATGGGTCACACTTTGCTATTTCTTTGTATGCTTTGGCACTTTTTGTTGAACACAGGATTTGAATCTAATATTGTGGTAACTCAGGAAATCGGATTATCGCTCTTCCCCAGGATTTGTTGGGTTTTATTATACTTTTGTTTACTGTGGGTTGTATTTGTTTGTTTGTTTTGGGCTGTCTCAGTGTTGAGGATCAGAATGAGCTGTAAGCTTAATGTCTTCTTGGGTTTTTACTGAGTCTTTCCTTGGGCAAGTGTGGTCACTTTCTAATTTTCTCTGTATATGTAATTGCTCTAGAATGTTCCAATCTTTAATATCTGGCTCCCAAAAGGGGAAAAGCAAAAATTGAGAGAGGAAAAAGGGACTCAAGCCCTTTAAATCGCCGGTAAATCACTTCAGTAGAGGAGATGTGTTTTCATTTCAACAAGGATAGGGCTGAAGGGGGGGGGGGGGGAGACAGGTGCAACAATAATAGCTGCCCATCTCTTTGTCTGCACCTCTTTCATCAGAAGCAACAATAGGGGAGCCAGGGTGGCTCAGTGGGTTAAGCCTCTGCCTTCGGCTCAGGTCATAGTCTCAGGGTCCTGGGATCAAGGCCCCCATCAGGCTCTCTTCTCAGCAGGGAGCCTGCTTCCTCCTCTCTCTGCCTACTTGTGATCTCTTTCTCTGTCAAATGAATAAATAAAATCTTAAACAAAAAAAAAAAGAAGAAGAAGTAACAATTAGTGATCAAAGCACAGGTCCCATATATTCGGGCAATAGGACCATTGCTGCCCATCCTATGTGCCATGTACTGAGTGCGACTTGCTCCAGGAACATGTGCACAGCTGTCTGCCATGTAGCTGAGGGGCAGCGGATGGTGCTATTGTGCTAAGAGCTGAAAGTGACCAAAATTAACCATAATTTACCATCCTAAGTTTTCCCCATAAATTGCAAGCCTTCAGTAGACTCCAGAGTTCCAAAACAGTTACATCAGACAGACTTTACCAGTGCAATTGTCCTCTCAGAGGGAAGACAGATGCCTGGTGATTCTTCCTCTGCCATCTTCTCAGAATCCTCGAGTTTGTATTATATATATTGGGAACTACAAGACGAGTGAAGTCAAAAATAATTATCACAAAATGAAAAGCTTCTGCACAACAAAGGAAACAATCAACAAAACAAAAAAGACAACCTACTGAATGGGAGAAGATATTTGCAAGTGACATACCTGTTAAGAGGTTACTATCCAAAATCTGTCATATAAAGAACTTATGCATCTCAACACCAAAAAAACAAATAATCTGATTAAAAATAGGCAGCTTTGCCTGTACTTATGTAAAAATAGAATCATACAGAATGTAATTTTTTGTATCCGGCTCTTTTGTTCAACTTTATAACTGTAAGATTCATCCATGTTATTGCATACAGTTAATTAAATCTTTTTCATTGTTATTTAATATCCCGGATATGACTATATCATAATTTATTCTACTCTTTTTTTAAAAAGATTTTTTATTTATTTGACAGAGAGAGAGAGATCACAAATAGGCAGAGAGGCAGGCACAGGGAGAGGGGGAAGCAGGCTCTCTGCTGAGCCGAGAGCCTAATGCGGCCTCGATCCCAGGACCCTAAGATCACAACCTGAGCCGAAGGCAGAGGCTTTAACCCACTGAGCCACCCAGGCGCCCCTAATTTATTCTACTCTTGATTAACATTTGGTTTGCTTCCAATTTGGGGCTAAGGAAATGCTCCTATGAACATGTTACGTGTATATCTTTTAGTGGACATATGCATGCATTTCTCTTGGGCATATACCCAGGAGCTGAGTTGTATAATCAAACAGCACATGTTTGTTTAGCTTTGTATATGCTGCCAAACAGTTTTCTAAATGTTTATATAAAGTTACACTCCCAATGAGCAATGTATAAAACGTCTAGTTTTTCTACATCTTCAACAACTTGAACTTGTCAGTTTTTTTTAATTTTAGCCCTTCTAAAATTGTGTACACATGAGATGGCATCTCATTGGAGGCTTAATTCAACTTCACCTGAAACATAATGATGTCAAACACTTTTACAAATGTTTATTGGCCACTTAGATATCCTCTTTGGCAAACAGCCTGTTGGAGATTTTTGTCTTTTCTAAAACTTGCGTTGTCAGTCTTTTTTTAAATTATTGATTTGAAGGGATTCATTATGTATTCCTTAAGAGTGCTTTTTCCAAATTATGTATTGCAAATATTCTCTAAAAGTCTGTGGTTTGTCTTCACACTTTCTTAATTTTGTCATTTGTTGAAGAGAAGTTTGTAATTATAATGAAGTCAAATTACCATCCTTTCACGCAGCCATGGAAAAGGATGAGATCATGCCATTCGCAACAACATGGGTGAACCTAGAGGATATTATGTTAAGTGAAATAAATCAGGCTGAAAAAGACAACTATCATATGTTTTCACACTTATTTGGGATCTAAAAAAAAAACAACAAATGAGTAAATAAGCAAAAAGCATAATCCAACCTATAAATACAGAAAAGAAACTGATGGTTACCAGAGGTAAAGAAGTGGGGAATGATCAAAAATGCGCGAAGAGGAGAGGAAGATAAAGGCTTCTAGAAATGGAATGGATAAGTCATGGGGGGACAAAGCACAACATAAGGGATATAGTCAATGACACTATAATAGGGTTGTGTGCTTACAGATGGTAACTACACTTGTGAGCAGAGTATAACATATACACTTGTCGAATTACTGTTGTACACCTGAAACTAATGTAATATTGTATGTCAACTCGACTCAAATAAAAATTAAAAAAATAAAATAAAATAAAATTACCAAGGTGCCTCGGTGGCCCAATCAGTTAAGCAGTGGACTCTTGGTTTTGTGTCAGGTCATGATATCAGTGTCCTAGGATTGAGTCCCATATCAGGCTGCATGCTCAGTGGGGAGTTGGCTTGAGATTGCCTCCCTCCCATTTTGCCCCTCTACCCACTCACACACACTCTCTCTCTCTGAAATAAATAAATAAATCTAAAAAAAGAAGAATCATCACTTTTTTATAGTTATTCTTATGCCCTATTTAAGAAATCTTTGTCTAACTGAAGGCTAGGAAGATATTCTCTATAATTTTGCCTTTCACATATAGGTTTGTGTTTCATCTCCAATTAATTTTTAGGTATGGTGTAAGGTAGGAATCAACATTAATTTTCTCCTATATCATCTATTTAAAAGACCTCCCTTTACCTCCACTGAATCACGTAGCATTTTAAGTATAAATCAGGAGCTGTATATGTCTGAACCTGTTTCTTCCAGTCTATTCTACTCCACCAAACTAGTTGTCTACCCTTGGCCCAATTACATACTATCCTAAAGCAGTGTCTTTCTCAACTTCTGCTTCTGGAAAGGAGGGAGTAATAGGGACTATGCTTACCTTTCCACCAAAATAAGTAAGAAACGCAACAAAACATACAAAACAACTGTTTTCATACATTAACAAGTAGTGCAGAACTGTGAATCTGAGAAGAGGAAAATAAGCATAGTGAGCCCAATAAATTCATCAGCTATCTGCCTGAAGATACACTCTAGACCATAATTCAGAGTAGAAGATCCCAAGCAGAGTGTGGAAATCTTGTTTAGTTGAAGAGAATAGAAACTGGGATTCATGGAGCCTGAGATAGCAGCAAGTAGCAGAGCAAAGTTATAAATAAGAGGAACTCTGCAGGAAAAGAGCTCTAGACATCTGCTTAGGGTCTCCTGCAGTTTATGCTGACATCCAAGCCATGCACACAAAGGTGAACACCAGAAGACAGGGCAACTACTTACACATAAGTAATTGGCAAGCTGAAAAATCATCAGAGTTTCACGAGGTTGGGAGAATATTTGAATTTCAAGGGAGAGTCCTCCTTGAACACTCACAGTATTTACTAAGATCTCAGGAGGATCATGCACTGGTAGTTTGGCTCAACTATCCCCAGAGTAAAGGCTACTCCAAACTAGCCCTGACAAAACTTGTAAATACATGTCTCAAAAGGATCAATATAGTCTGAAAGTAACTTAGCTGCCTTATAAAACAAAATTCAAAGTTTTTAGAGGAGGACACCAAAACTCGATAGTATAACTTTTACAATGCCTAAATCCAATCCAAAAACAACAGACGTGACAAGAAGGAGGAAAATGTGACCTATAATCAAAAGAAAAAAATTAGGGGCATGTGGGTGGCTCAGTTGGTTAAGCATCTGCCTTCAGCTCAGGTCGTGATCCTGGGATCCTGGGACCCAGCCCCACATCGGGGCGCTTGCTTCTCCCTCTCTCTCTGCCTGCCACCCACCCTGCTTGTGCTCTCTCTGTCAAATACATACATAACATCTTTTTTAAAAAATTAGTAAATAGAAACAAAGGTCAGAAATAAGAAAGATGATAGAATTAGCAAACAAGGACTTTAACTGTCATATTTATTTTAAATATACTCAGTAATTTGGAGGAAAGTACAAACATAATTAGAAAAGAAATTAAAGATTTTTAAATAACCAAATGGAATTTCTAGATATGAAAACTACAATGTAAAAAAGGGTGAGATTAATAGCAAGCTAGATACTGGAGAAAAAAGATCAGTGAAGTTGAAGACACACAATAAAAACTATTCAAAACAAAGAACAGAGAGAGGAAAAGAAAAAAAAAACTGGGAAAAACAAACAGACTCAATAGGACAATTTCAAGTGGTTAATATACCTGTAATTGGAATCCAAAAAAAATAGGAAAAATAGACAAAATAATTTTATGAGACAATGACCAAAGCTTGTCCCAATATGATGAGCGCCACAAAGTCATTGATCCAAAAAGCAGAAAGAACTCTAAGCAGGAAATTAAATTAGAATATTTTATATTTTCTATGACAATAACGTCTTCTACAAGATTCAAACAGTATTTAAACATAACATGTAAAATTTAATTAAATCATTTTTTTCTAATTTGCTGGCTTTCAGACCTTAAAAACTACAACTTTCCACATATTTTTCTATCCTGTCATTATGAAGGTATATTTGTCAGAGCAAGAGAATGGCACACATTTTATTTAACAATGCATTAGTTTTGGCAGGCTAAGTCAGAAGAGAATGTGATTCTTAATCTCAGGGTTGTTTAAGTTCGAGCCTCACATTTGGTATAGAGATGACCTAATTTATAACTTTTAAATGGTATGTGACCCTCTATTTGTACTTTTGCCCAGCACTCCACAAATGCCAAGGGCCAATGTGAACCCAACACCCCAAGCACAAGTACATTTCAGGACTAGACTAGTGCTCACTGAGAATTAGGGGTGGAAGCATGATTTTATGTCAATAAACCTCTATTAGGCCCAGCTGGTGGGAATGTGCCACACCAACAGCTGGAAGAGCAGGCTTCGGAGATCCGTACAGGTGATTGTTCTGGGAAGGAGTTTGTAGCTCCTGAGACTGGAATGAAGTCCAAAGAAGTGGTTTCAGGATCAGCAAAGGATAGCTGCAGCCACAGGGGGGAAAACACTACCCTCCTAGGGCTAGAGGAAAGGGAAAAAGATGTAGGGGAAAGCATCGGTTTCAGAGAGAGCACCTTGAGGCCTGAAGACAGAGAGAGAAATTAAGGTAAAATCTAATAGGCTTCCCCACAGAAGCCAAAGGAGCAAGGGGTACCTGGGCTAAAGGAAGGACTCAGGTGGGAACAGGAGAGGTCACAGAGGCTGCAGAGCTGGTCGAGGGGCCCGGGCAGGTGTGTGCAGAGCCAAGAACCCGGACCAGCCCTGCCCAAGGACAAGAGTGGGATTGGGCTGGGTTCAGAGATCTGAACTGTGATTAAGCTGAGGGAGGGAGGGGGGTCCAGTAGAGAAGGGGAGATTTGTTCTTTCTGTGTCAGCAGCTTCTTGGCACCATGTTTGGAACCCCATGCCTAGGTGGGTAGGGCCAGGGATTGGGCATTCCTGGCCCTGCAAGAGGTAGGGAGAGTCTAGGGCATACTAATTAATAGCTATTGAAAACAACTGGCAGATGAGTCTTCCCTGGATCCTGAAGAAAGATGTCTGGCATCTAATCAAGGACCAAGCAACCTGGGCTCCCTTCTTCTCCATTCTGGGTTGAAGGAGGGTCTTAGGTCAAATCCTTGAAGTTTTGGAATAAGTAAGGGGATTGAGAATCCCAAAGGACTGCAGCCTGTTCTCCTTTATCCCTCCATCTCTTTGCCTCTGGGTCCTCACCCCAGGTCCCACTCTCCTGAGTAGACAAGAAGGAATGAAGATGATTCCCACACACCATAACTCTAGACAAAGGCTTTCTTTCCATCAGGACTGACCTCCCGGAGGCAATCAAGTCTCAAGTTATTTTTCCCCAGGTCAGACACAGAAAACTAAATTAGACATTTCCAAAAGGAAACTGACTATTTTACTACAGGACAAGTCGCATTAAAAGCAAGGTGTACAAGACCACAGGGATGGATGAGGCCATAGGGAATCATTTTTTATATGGACAGCATCAAATTCAGCCTTAGGAGACTTATCTGACCCTAATGTGGGACACCAGATTATTTCTCATGGACCCTCGAGGCCAAGCAATTCATCCCACCAGAAGAAGTGAATTCATGATGTGGGCCAAGTCTGCCTCCTGGCCTTGGCCTGAGATGCTGGTCCCCATTGCATGAGATGAATAACATAATCCCCATCAAAGAGAGCTCTCTAACAATTACACACCTACCAGTGTGCTTTTGGGATCTCATTTGTGCTTCTGTTTAATTCCTCCAAAAAGCAAGATAGGCTAAGATTTAGCTGGTGTGAGGTCTTAGGTGGCACCCTTTCCTTCACACACCTGCCCCCACCAGGTTTCAAATAAATATGGAGGAGACTGAGCATCCTTCTAGGAAAAAGAGAAAAAAGTAGCCATGCTCAGAGCTGTAATGCAGACAGGAGTCCAGATTCCAGAGAAGGCAGGTGGCAATACCCAGTCCTGGTAAGGCTGTGGTAAAACCAGAACCATTATGTACTGTTGATGGGTGTGTAACTGGTGCAGCATTTTTGGTGGTAATTATATGATGTAATTAAATAATTTAAGTGCACACATACTTTTTGACACAGCAATTTCATTGCCAGGAATTTATTCTATGTATTTACAAGTTTGCAAATATTTGTGGACAAGGACACTCATTGCATAATTCACAGCAGAAAACAATGAAAACAAGTGTCCATCAACAGTGAACCATTGAGTAAAATAAATACTCTGCATCTATCAAAAAGAATAAGGTAGATGTACAAAATATAATTATTATAAAAAGATATAAAGAGATGTACAAAATCATTAAATGAGAAAAGAAAGCTGCAGAAGAGTCTTGTGATCCTCTCCCATTTGTGGATTTGTGAAGACTATTAGCTATACATATACATGTACTGAAATAGAAAACATCTAGAAAGATCCACACAAGAAAAAAATGAACAATGGATACCACTAGGGGACCTTTACTTTCTATTTCACATTTTTCTCTAGGCTTTGAATTTACTTTCAAACATGTATTACTTTTAAAATGTAAAGGGAAAAATGTAAAGAAGGAATAAGGGACCGATGAAAGGTAACTTATCAAAAAGAAAAGAAGGAATTTATCAAATATTATCATTAGAAGGCATTCAGAAGTAAGGCCCAGTGGCTCATTGGTGGGGGCCATTCCTGACCCAGCCGACTTGGCAACATGAACATGCTGCTCTCACTTATGAGTTCTAAACTCCTTGAGAGCCAAGCAGTCCTGCTGTGGGGCCTCCAGTAACAAGGCTGAAAAGTGGGAGTGGCTCCCTTCAGCTACTAAAGCCAACTGCTGAGCCCTCAAGGCACGTGAAGGGAAAGCACTGGTGGCCAATGACATTGGCAGAGATTTGCACGCCACTGACAGTGTCCCAGCCCAGCTGAAGTGGAAGGCGGTAATTCTGGCCAATCCCTGTCCCAGCTAATAGCAGGACAGATCTCCAGCTTAGTTACCACCAAGTCTTGGCATAGCAGTCTTGGCACGGTGGAGGTGATGGCAGAATTGCAGGTATCCAGCAGTAGAAAAAGGAAAGCAATCATCAAGACTGAGTTAAGAATGATTCCAGGTAACACGAGCTTGGAGAATCCCAGATAAACTTTAGGAAAATCTACCAATCTGGAATTTCTGATAATTTCCACGTTTCATTCATTCACCTTATATCCTGAAGTTGAAGGTAAACACAGAATTTATTAAGTTGAACTGGATCAAAACACAATTGCCAATATTCGACCTTTCTGGATCTACAAAAATGTCACCTTCTTATGGATCAGCATAAATATATTCTGGCAAGAGAGAAGAAAAAAATGAATTACCCACTTTATTGCTTAATTATGACTGAAAATAGCTATGAAAGAACAATCAGCTCTAATCCAAAAATCATGTGTGTGCTCGCATGTGTTGCTGGTCAAGAAGGGCTTCCCTATAAAGAGTTACCTTTAAGGACGTGGGGATGAAGAGGAATTAACTTTGTGAAGGAGACAGAAGGACCTCATTCCTGGCAAAGTCAGGTGCAAAGGCCTTGAAGGGGAGGAAACCGGTC
Source organism: Spilogale gracilis (assembly GCA_004023965.1). Taxonomy (NCBI): domain Eukaryota; kingdom Metazoa; phylum Chordata; class Mammalia; order Carnivora; family Mephitidae; genus Spilogale; species Spilogale gracilis. Next base: position 35,061 of record PITA01005562.1, on the reverse strand, counting down.
TGTTCCAGGGACTGAGAAGGTGACTAAACCCACGGAGAGGGGCAGAGGTGGTAGAGGATGAAGAGATGGAGATGAGAGGATGCTGAGCGGGACGCAGGAGCCAGATCACCACTAATTATCTGTATCCAAGAGATGCCAACGTCTAGGGAATGTTCGGTTGGCAAAGACCGTTCTAGCCCCTTGTCATCAGCAAGCCCGGAGCTCTACAGCGAGGCGGCTAGCCTGTGGTTGGGTCAGGATCGGAATCTAGGTCCTTTTCTCATCCATCCAGTATGCCACGTGCATGGTAGCAGGGGTGCCACAGGCAGGGGAGGCCAGGGCCTCATGAGGAGGAGGCCAGAGAGGCCGCGTGCGCGCGGGGCGCTCCAAGCCACCCCGGGCCACAGCGCAGCGCCCAGCAGTCCTGGCGGAAGCGGCGCACAGAGAAGCAGTAGATGAGCGGGTCCAGACAGCTGTTGAGGCTCAAGAGCGCCAGGCTGAGGGTGTGCAGGACGTCGAGGGTGGACGCGGGGAGGCATCCGCCGCCGTCGCTGCCCGCTGCGCCCTCCCGCTCGGCCACCCAGGGCGCCAGCAGCAGGTGGTAGGGCGCCAGGCAGAGGGCGAACACCAGCAGCAGCCCCAGGACCATGGTCCTGGCCGCGCGCCTGTGCGGGCCGGCGGGGACCCGGCCAGAGCCCGAGGGCGCCGCAAGCGCCCGCGCCAGGCTCACGTAGGCGGCGAGCACCAGCAGGAAGGCGGCGGCGAAGAAGGCCACGGTGGCGTAGGCCAGGCCGGCGCGCGCCCAGCCGTGCTCTAGGCACTGCGCGGCGTCCCCCGGGCCCGGGCGCAGCGCGTGCGGCGCGGCCAGCGAGGGCGCGGCGCAGGCCAGGCCCGCCAGCCAGGCGGCGGCGCAGGCGGCGCGCGCGGGTCCTCGGCGGCGCAGCGCGAGGCGGCAGGTGGCCCTGGGCGGAGGCCCGCGCACCGAGCCGCAGCGGCACAAGCTGATGAGCGCCGCGAAGGCCACGGCCGCGTAGGTGGCCACGTAGTAGGCAGCCCCCGCCGCTCGGCAGGCGGCCTCGGGGAAGGGCCAGTGGGCCCGGCCCAGGTAGTAGGTGAGCCAGAGCGGCAGCGTGAGCGTGAAGAGCACGTCGGCCAGGGCCAGGTTGAGCAGGTAGAGCCGCAGGGCCTGACCCAGGCGCCGGCCGCTGCGGACGAACACCGCCAGGGCGGCCACGTTGGCCGGCAGCCCCAGGCCCAGAGCCAAGGCGTAGGCCGCGGGCACCACGATGAAGCGAGCGGGGTCGTCCCAGGGGCTGCAGCCGCGGACACCCGGGTCCCCAACACTGCCGTTCATCTCAGACCTTGGGAGGAAGAGAGGTCAGCGTGGAGGCTAGCCACAGAGGCAGCCCTCCACACCACCTTCCCTCAGCCCCAGGCTCCTCTTCCTCAGTCTTTGCTGGGAGGAGACACTAGAAGCGAGGAAGTCCATGTGGAAGAGGATGATGACTGAGCTGAGCCGGCACCCCGGGGAATGGAGAAGAGGGGATGAACTCTGGAGTCATTTCGAGTAGAATGGGCTTGCTGCCAAGCTGCGGGGAAATGAGAAAGAGGCTTAGTCCCAGATAGCTTGGAAGTTTCCAATCTTGGTGACTGAGAGGGCGGAAGCGCCCGTCACAGATGGAGTGTGGTTCAGATAACGTGGAGGCACCGGCATGTGCAGTAAGCCCAAACAAGGCTAAGCCAACAGAGTTGTGGCGAAACCAGACTGGAATATAGAGTCCTTCCCAGAAAAAATAGCCCAATCTGCCCTCTGCCACAAAACATGGACGGGGGAACAGGCTTATAATGCCGTCACCCTGAAGACAGACCCCTGCGTAGTGACCTTGGACTTGGGTAGCTGAAGGTCCTCTCCTGGGGCTTGCCTGGAGCCTTTGGGGCAGGGCTGAAAATGTCTCACAACTCTCAGTCTTTCCAGCCTGTCCCCTTCCTCTGGATCTGGATCTGACCACAAAGAAGTCCTGGGTCTGATTCAAAACTTTGGGCAGCAGAGTGAAAAAGAGCACAGGCCCAGGAATCAGGCAGATTCTAGATTCATGCATTTATTTGTCATATGACCTTGGGCAAATTTCGCTTCACTGAGCCAGGCTTCTCTGCTCAAAGTGGAGATTAAAATACCTCCCCCACAGTGTTGTTGGGAGGATTATGAGGAAACATAAGTAAAACTCTGAGCGCTGTGGCTGACACTGGGGAGACACTTCATAACCATTAGCTCCCTTCCCCTCCAGGCAGCAGGCAGATCAATGTGTACACCACCCACACAGGCATCCGGAGCAAACAAAACAACACAGAGACATCTGGGCGTATTCCTCTTCTTTCCCCAAGGGGGGTAAATGCGCAAGCCAAGGTCCTGTCCCTATTTTTGGCATCGTCACCCTCCTAGGGTGTCCCAAAACTCAGTTCCTCCAATACCAAAATTCCTACTTTGAACCTCTGAGGCTGCAGTCCTTTCTGGAACGCTGAGTGTATTGTCTTCTCCCTCTCCCTCTTGGCTCTGTCCGCTATGATTCTCGCCCCCAAATGGCCCACCATGAACCTTTCCCTGCCATCCCACAGATCATTCCTCTCTTACCTCCTGCTGTTCTGGCTGCTGCAGCAGTCTCTGGAGCTCTGGGGGCCTGGTTTTAAGGAGCTGAGACAGAGCAGAATCCACTCCCACCCACACATCTCAGACCCTCCCATCGGCTGAGTAATCCCAGGACACCACGTGAAGAATGGGCCCAACAGCTGGAGGGGCTGGGGCCCACCTGTGGCAGCTATGAGCTGGGTTTGTGGGGTACAGCCAGGGCCCCAAGGAAAGGGAGTGTCTTTGAGGGCACAGAGGCACAAGATGGAGGAGAGAAAGGTATAAAGGCTTTGCTGTGGAATGTCGTGGTGCTGACCTGACCAAGGTCCGGGGTGCCGTTGGTGGGGGGCACATTTCCTGAGGCCTGGCTTCTGCTTGGGCTGAGGAAGCACGAGACTGAGGAGGCTCAAGATACCCCTGCTGCTGTCAATCCCAACTGCTCCATGCCAGCTGGCCCACCCACTCCTCCAGCACACCGCCTCTGCCACAGCTGCGGGGCGGGCCTTCCAGCCGTTCCTGGGGGCCCTGTAGCAGCTTATCAGCTTACACGCCAAACTGTGGTAGACAGGAGCCCTCGATCCAGTGCCAGCTGTGTGAGGTTTTACTCACAGCCCTGGCTGGAGACAGGCTGGCTTCACGTCCTGGAAGGAGGCCAGGATCCTAGGGGATCCAGGTTCTACTTTCTTGAGCTTCAAAATTTTCATGCAGATGGGCAATTCCGAAAAGCAAGGCAGATTCAGTCACATTGGACAGATCATCCCACTTACCCTGTCGAAGAGAACAGGGGTGTCATCCCTGCCCACTTTTGATGTGGGAAGCTGGTGCGTTGGAAAGTGTGGGTTCTGGAGTCAGTCAGGCCTTAATTCCAGTCTCGGATCTGACAGGTAGGCACTTAAGCCTTCTGAATGCATTTTCTCATCTGTAGAACAAACTGCTATTTAATAACAAATGCTATTTAATAATAGCATTTACTGAGTACTTATTATGTGCCAGGCAAGACTGTAAGCACTTTAGCTCACTAAGTCCTCCCAGCAACTCTATGAAGTATTTACTATCATTATCCGTATTTTGCAAATAAGCTAGTAAGTGGCAGGAACCATTATCTACCCTCTCCATTCTTTGCCGACCAGAGTGTGCAAACCTTAACTAGTATAGGTCCATCGTGGGCATTCCATTCTCCTTGCCAATGGCAGGTCTAGGAATAGAAATGGGACATAACCTGGCCAGTGGGATGTGAGGGGAAATCTGGGTTTCTCCTAAGAGTTTTCCTCTCTTTTTCTATCTTTGTATGTTATGTGCAAATGTGCTGTCTGGAGCTGCTGCACCTATTTTGTGATGCTGAGGGCAGGAGCCAATAAATTAAAAGCAGCAGAGTATAAAGTTGAAAGATCATGAGTCTTTGATGTCGTTTTGAAGCAGCCAGATTACCCAACCTGGAAACTGAAGGTATGTTATCGCTGGATTTCTGTGAAAGAAGAGGCTTCCTGATTATTTTGACACAGTATGTCGTGAATGTACACAACTACATTTTTTATATATACTTTACATATACGACTGTCTTTATGTACTACTACAGATGTACCAGTGTATGTACACACACACCCTCACAGTAGATTGAAGCACTGTGCTTTCAGGTTCAAGAAGAAAAGACCTAAGGGTACCAGCTTGCCTGAGGTTCCCAGTTCGGCCATGTCAGAGCAGAAATTACCATTCTGTAGTACAGATGAAATGGACTAATGTGCACAGACTTCACTCCTGTGGGCTCCCAAAAGCCATTGTCCCTACCTGCAAAGTGATCTGTGGGCTAGTGGCTAGGGTACCTGCATCAATAAATGAACTCTTTTCCTATCTTCCATTATGGGAGGCATATCACTTTCCAAAAGGTCCCTAGTGAGGTGAAAATAGTTGATGATATGATAGTAGGGATTCTAACGTGGTCACTTTCCCTCAATTCTTACACACACACACACACACACACACACACACACACACACAGTTCTGATTTCCTAGGGCCTCTGGGATTCATCCCAAACTCCTTTACTGCTTTACCATGAGGCATCCCTTGGAGTTGGCTGTCCTCCGCCTCCATGTAGATATCCAGGAAGCACCACACTGGGTGCTTTATTTCACTACCAAAGGCTTGCAGTTTCAGAGCCTGTAAAACGATGACTCTGTGCCCATCTTTGTTAGCTCTGCACACCTAATGTACACAAGGTAAAAGGTTAGGAAGGAATATCTCATGTGGTTTGGAAAGACCCAGGCAGAAGACTCTGCCACACTAAGTGTGTAAATTTTAAGGATTTCATAAAAATTTTTAAAATGGGAGTGCCTTTTGAAGGAGCACCCTCACTTCTAGGTAAAGACAAGAAGTATGCAAAGGTGATTTACTGTGAAGTTTACAATAACAAAAAGAGGAGGTCGCTCTAGGGGAGACTGGGAGCCTCAATCCATTGAGCGTCCAACTGCTTTTGTTTTAAGATTTTATTTGTCAAAGAGAGAACACAAGCAGTGGGAACAGCAGGCAGAGGGAGAAGCAGGCTCCCTGCTGACCAGGAAGCCCGATGCAGGGCTCCAACCCAGTACCCTGGGATCATGACCTGAGCTGATGGCAGATGCTTAACTGACTGAGCCACCCAAGCATCCCTGGCTGACTCTTGATTTCAGCCCAGGTGGTGATCTCAGAGTCATGATCTCAGGATCAGGACATCAAGCCCCGTGTTGGGCTCCTCACAGGGGATGGAACCTGCTTAAGATTCTCTCTCTCTTCCCCTCCCCACCCTCTCTCCTCACTCCTATGGAAAGACAGTAAGTATGCAAAGGTGATTTACTGTGAAGTGTAAAACAGCAAAACCCAGAGACAATCTAAATGTTCTCAGTGGGGGCTTGAATAAATATGTTACAATACATCCTTACAGGGGAATACTATACAGCCATTAACATCAATGAGGTAAACAGACATGGAATTATGTTACAGTATATGAGTTTGAAAAAGCAGGTAATAACATATTGTCTCATTTTCATAAGAAATATATATATAAAGGCATAGAAAAATTTGAGTGGTACAGTTGTTAAAAGGAATTAATAGTAGTTATCTTGGTGCATTAAAATTTGGGGTAATTTAAATTGCTTTTTTCTTTTCACATGACATGAGGAATGTTCGTATGTTTAACACGTATCCCTTAAAAAAGAGCAGTAAATGTCCAAGACAGAAAGCAGGGTCAGGTAAATAAGATGTCATCTTCAACACTGGCCAAGCCTGGACATAATGGTAACAAGGCAGACAGGGCAGGAGACTGTGTGTTCCATCATGTTCCTGCCTTGATAGTGACATGGCATGAAGAGGCAAGAGGCCCTTGACTCCCAGGATTCCTTGGATGCACTTGGAAGAGTCTTCTTCCTGGTGGGTCTGATCACCTTCTTAGTTTGGACCCAGAGCTGGCAGATATCCAGCAACCACAAGAGTACCAGGCAGATGATAGCTGGGATGTAGGTGTTCAGGGACTCTTTCAGAGATGCCAAAGTGAAGATAGCCTCTGGAATGGAAAGTGGGGTCCCTGAGGCTCCCTGACCCACTCTAGCTCAAACCCTCTCATTCCACACCTCCCCACCACACACACACCCTAAACTAGTTGCACTCATCTCTCTGGCCTCCAGAAGAGAACAGAACCAAGAATCAGAAGCCCCTTGAACTAATGTAGCCACTCTCAGCGGATAAGAAAGAAACAGGAACACACCTGCCAAGGATAGGGAGGGAGGTAGGTGGGCATTTTAGAACTTCTGATCCTTCTCCCTTCTTAATCCTACTGGAGAGGGGGTGGCCCAGGGGTTAGTGGTGGATGTATGGGAAAGATCTGAAGATGAGGGAAGCTCCAGAGATGGGAAGAAGGCCTGGGGAAGGGGTGTCAGTGGTGGCAGCAATGGTGACACAAGGCCAGGGGACACAGACAAGCCTGAAGACATTTGAAGCAGCAGCTGTCCTTGTGCATCAGCAGGAGGGGTTCTTCTAGAACTGCCTCTCACAAGGAAATTCTCTGCCTTTCTGTTTGGGGGGGGGGCAGCTTCCTTGCTCTCTGTTCCCACCTGCCAGACACTTAACTCCACAGCAGCTGCTACTCCAACCCCTCGTCTCAAGGGTAGGGGTAAGGAGAGAGGGGTAGGGGCTTTTAAGTTACAAGACATCCTTACCATGGGGATACCCTGCAGCCAACTGAATTAGTGAGGTAGGAAGTATGGATGACATCGAATCATGTTATAGTATATCAAGTTTAAAAAGCACTTGTCCTAGTCTGAAGACCATGGAAACTATAGTAGAGCAGGGAGTGCTCCTGATTTCAGAAAAAAGGGAAAGGAGACAACAGTAAAGGGAACAACCAGATCTCTATTACCCTCTGCCGGAAGTCCCCATTTCCCCAGCGCAGCTGCATTCCTTATCCATCATGAGCAGGGTCAAAAGCAAGTTACTGATCTCTTGCAGCATTGGTGGGCCAGAGAGATGCCCAGCCAGCAGTTCCAGCCAGCCCACAGCCTCTTGGTAGCTCATGGGATCTGGCTGGTATCCAAACACTTTCAACAGGAACACCTCAGTGAACTGCACAGACAGGGCTTTCTAGGGGCAGCAGGGAATGCCTGTCAGCCACACTCAAGAATTCACTGCCTGGGCACTCCACAGGGGTATTCTGTGTCTTCATCCTGAACTCCCCCAACACAGGAACTACCATTCTAGGTCAGGTCCAGGGCTGAGGTCAGTCTGGAGAGGAGAGGGCCTCCCTGAGGGACTGAGCTTTGGAATCAGGAAGCGGGCTTTATGCTCAAGGAGGGGTGGATTTTCTCACCAGACTCTTACTGGATTACACCCCAGTCCCACATTCCAAGACAGGGAAGTTAGGCATGCCACAGCTTCTCTTTCTTGCTGCCTGGCCTGGTTTTCTTGAAGATACCATGCTGGAAATATAAGGTGGCTGGGGAGAGGATGAAGGGTAGATTGTTGCTTATTCAACAGGTTCCCCTCTGAATATGGTATGCTGGGCCTGGATCCCACTGCAGTAGACACAGAGTAGTTAAGGAGCTCAAAGAGGTTCACTTTGCTGAGTTAGGCTCTGATCTGGGCCACATGACAACCACCCCCAGGCTGGCTACCTTTTCCTGACCCCTCCTCCCCACCTCAGCTCTACCTCCCCTACTTTGCTGTAAGGAAGAAACTCTAAGCTGTCTGGCTCTGGGGATGTACTTCCCCAAACAACTCACCACCCTAAACCAGGAAGGAAGGGCAGGAACTCAGGCCTGGGAGAGGGAGGTCACAGGAGTCTCCAAGCCTGGCTTATTTGGGGGGAGGGAGGAGCTGGAGGGATTGGTGGGCATAACCACAAGAAAGCTTTTCATGAGTCTGGAACTAGCCAGGAAACAGAAGGAGGACCTGTAGTCTTTCCTCTCTGGCTCCACCGTAAGGGCTCTCTAGATTCTCTGATTTAGGAAAGCGTCTAGATTGGCTCCTGCGTCTTGACTAGCCGTGTAACCTTAGCAGATAAACTTCTCTTTTAGGGCGAGTTTCCTACTCCACCAAGCGGGGAATAATAAACCCGTTCAAGAATCTCCCAAGAACGCAAGCAAGCGAAAGAGAAGAAGACGGGGAGGGTGCTGGGTCCCCTGTGCCCCGTCGCCTAACGTCTAGGCAAGAGCCAGAGGAATGCGAGGAGCATCCAAGGAAGGAAGGCGCCCACGTGCTCTCCCCGGCTCCAACGCCGACTCGCCGGAAGGCAGGCAGGTCCGCGGAGCACCGACTGGGGCGGGGGACTGGCCGGGCGCCGGGGCAAGGGCCGGGGTAACTGCCGGGGACACAGCACCCGCTGTCGCGCGGCCACCCCCGCGCTCATCCGTCCGCCGCCCACGTCCCGCGGCTCACCACCTGCTGGGACGCGAGAGCTGAGATCCGCTCCGAAAGCTTGGCTGCCCGGGTGAGTGAGAAAAAGCCGCCCAGCAGGACGCGCAGAGCGGCGAGCCGGCGCTCCGTGGCCGTCCAGGCCCTCCGACTGCGAGGGGAGGGAAGAAGAGGGCAAGGCAGAGGAGGGGAGGGGACTGCAGGGCGGGGTAGGGAAGAGCAGGGCAGGGCCGGGCAGCGCCGGGGAGGGCCGGCCGAACCCCGCTTCTTGCGGCCCGCTTGTTTCCTCCCTCCCCAGGGCAGACAGAAGGCCGGTGCCTGAGCCTCCCGGTTCCTCACCTCCCGAGGTTGTTGCCACCGTCTTTTCTGGCGGGGCAGTCCCATCTCACAGATGGGGACACTGAGGCCCACTGGCTCAACTGACTAAACGCACCCCTTTGAATTCGGAGGAACTATCTTGTCTCCCAACCAGCAGAGAATCCAGTCCAACAGGAGGATGTGCACGTGCCTCGCAGAAGACCGGGGTTTCCTTCCTGCCTGAGCCTCCCTAGCTTTGCCCGCTGAGCTGCCACCTAACTTCCATGGGCCTCAGTGTCTGCATCAGTAAATGCGGGTATGCCTCTTTGTTCTGAAGAACAGGCCTAGCACAATGCCTGACACTTGGAAAAGCTCAGTTATTTGTCGATTAATAAGTTATGAAATCATTAGTAATAAATCAGTAACAAGTAGCTATAAGTTGTTTTTTCCTATCTTTGTGTAAAATATATTTTCCCTCGAACTTCCCTCAGCTGAAATGAAAATGTGGAAAGTGAAAACTCAGACATTTGCAGCTGCGGGAAGAGAGACTTCCACTGAACAAAACCCTACAGGCCACTCCTGGCGCATCTGCTATTACCTGGAGATCTGTCTAGACCCAGATGGACAAATGGTGGGCCAAATTAAGTCAGCTGTCTGGTTTTTTCACTCCACCCCCCTCTCCAGCTAACAATGTTCGTTTACATTTTTTAATCATACAAAAAATTTAAAGGCAGCTCTCACGACACATGAATACTATATTATTTCAGTGTTCATGCTCATAAATAAAAAGCTGTATTGCAACAGCCACATGTGTCTGTGTGGCTACATTGCCTACAGCTGCTTTTGTGCTGCAACTGCAGAACTGAGTAGTTGCCACTATACGGCCTGCAAAACCTGAAATATTGACCACGTGGCCTTTTGTGGAAAAAGTTTGCCAAGCCCTGGTGCAGAAGGCCAGAGAGACCCCTGCAAGGGGCCTCAAACTCTCCTGCTGCTTCCATTTTTGGTTAGCCAAGCAGCTCAGATCTTGGTTTTGTACCTAACCACAGCCTGCTGGGGTGGGGGGTTGCCGGGCTGAAGACTGCAACAGTGTGTGTGTGTTTTTAAAGGCCAATCGGTTTCAACATGCAGGTGTGCCATTCGTTACCCTCATTTTTGTCCCTAATCCAGATTATCCAATCAATTGATCAAATAGCTAAATTTTCTACCTTGGGCTAATAAAATTATATATTAACTATTTATAAATGCATAATTATTAAATTCCTCAACAAAAAGAAAAATATTAAAACGCTTATTTAATCACTGAAAACACATATCCACATTAGGAAATTATATTTTAGGGTACTTATATAAAATTTAACACAAAATTATAGACTTTAATAATAAGCAATAGCCATGTTACTATTCTTTCTCCTTTACTAATTTTTCTATCCTTGGAATTAAAGATGTGACTGCAAGTCTTAGAGCAGGACCAGAAACCAACAGATTTCTTTGTTTTGACTCTGTCAGAGCAGAAAATGTAGCATCACATAAATAAATAGTTGAAAAAGGCAACAAAAACTTCATTGCCTTTTCATGGAGTTCTGGGTAACTTGTCTTTGCATTTATCCAAAACTGAGTTACAGACATTGATTTAAATACCGATTGTAATTCCAAATCTGAAGATAACTGTACTAGTTTTTCTTCTTCGAAGTCCATGAGATTACTATTTTGGTGGTTCATAAAAGGGTTAATTATCCACAAATTTCCTGAACGCAAATCTTCTTCTGGTGGATAACAGTCATGGAACATTTGAGAAAGTCCTTCCAGGTGCTCAGAAATAATGCTTGCAAGGCCTCTCATATTTAGCTCTGATGAGTTTAAGAATTCGGAAAGTGAAGGGAACATGTTGTAATCATTCTCTTGTGTGCGCTTCGACCACGTTTTTAACTTTTCCTTAAATATATCCATTTTATTATACAAATTGAAGAGGGTAGTCATAGTTCCTTGGAGACTTGAACTGAGTTCATTTATAAGTGAAAAAATATCTGATAAATAGGCCAGCTTTGCAACCCATTCCTCATCAAGAAAATACTTGGCCAAATCTGAATGCTTTTGGTTTAAAAAAATTTCAATTTCATGTCGTAATTCAAATAATCTTGTTAAAATTCTCCCTCTCGATATCCAACGTACTTCAGCGTGAAGTGGTAAATTCACATGCTCAGACCCCATTTCTTCACACAAAATTGTTAACATTCGTGAATTCAATGCATTACTCTTTATAAAACTTAAAATTTGTGCCGACTGCAAAAGAATTTCATGTAAACATGGAGACAACTTTGCTGCTGCTAAATGTTCACGGTGAATAAAACAGTGTGTAAATGCCACTGTATTCGTGGCAATTTCTTGAATTTTTGTTCTCAAATCAGAACACCTGCCAGTCATGCTTGCAGCCCCATCTGTACAGAGACCAACACAATGTTTCCAGTTCAGAGATTTACTGTCCATGTATTTATTTATTAGTTCAAATATTTCAAAACCAGTTATTTGAGAAGGCATTTCAATGCAACATAGTAATTCTTCTTTTATATCACTGCAATCATAATCAATGAAACGAATATAGCACAAAAGAAGGGTGATATTTGAGATTTCTGATGTTTCATCTACCTGAAGGGCAAACCACTTGGACTTTCTGACTTTTTGAATCAGCTGATCTTCAATGTCTGCAGACAGTTCATCAATCCTGCGTCCAATTGTATTATTAGAAAGAGGAATGGTTTTCATTTTGTCTCCAGCACTTGAACCCAAAACTTCTGAACACATCTCTACTAAATAAGGTTTAATTAATTCTTCAGCAATGGAGAATGGCTTCTTGCTGGCAGCAATTTGAAAAGCAATTAAATAAGAAGCTTTCACAAGTGACTTTTCAACTAGCAAACACTTTTTTAAAGAACTATTTTGACATTCCATTTCAAGAGATTTTTGTTCAAAAAAATCTACTGGTTTGTTTTCTAATTCTGAATGTTTTGTCTTCAAATGATGAGAAAGATTTGCTGGCTTCATGTTTTCAGTGGATAAAATTTCTCCACAAATGACACATTGTGGCCTTGGTGAACTTTCTTTTGATCCTGGACTGATAACAAAGCCAACTTTTAAATATTCCGCATCATAAGTCTGGAAAAAACCTATTCTTTTTTTCTTCGCAGGTGGAGACTCAAGTTCTGCATCATGTTTCTCATTAGGCATAGGGAAATCTGAATGAAATATTTGAAACACTGTTATTTTCAAGGAAAAGTAAGCCATATTTTTATGTTTTCCCACACACTTTAAAAATTTATATTTTATTACTATTTATATTTGTCAAAAGAATACACTAATTAAAGTTGAAACCCAAACCACAAAACTTCCATGGTGACATTAAAAACTGAATTTCTACTACTTGCCCCAAACCTGGCCACTAATTAAAGCAAAACTGTAGGCTGCAGTACATGAATTAGCAATGCTATGTATTCAATAGATTATTGGAATTAGGGCTGAAGTCCACAGGATACATCAAATTAAGAACAAATTATTTTACTTTTAAAATTCTCAGAAAAAAAGGGAAAAGAAGTGTTTCAAAAAGTTAACATCTGGTGAATCAAGATGAAGATACTGATATTATTAATGTTCATTATGCCATATTTTCAATCTTTCTGAATTCTGAAATCTTTCCAAATTAAAGTTGAGGAAAAAAAATAAAGGTTATTGTTAGAATTAGATTCTAATTATTAGAATATCCTGTGTCAATGAGGGTAAATTGAAACGGATGTTTTAAAAAGCTGATATAACTTTTCAATTTTGTAACACATATCAAAAGCCTTAAAAATCTATGATAGCTTTTGAATCTGAAATTCTACTACTTAGGGTTTATCCTAAGGATGGAATTAGACAAGTGAACAAAAATCCATTTTCACAACTTAACACTATTTATAATATTAAACAAATAAGAGGAATCTTAATGTCCAATCTTAGGGGGATAGATACGTTGTGATCTATGCATCTATTAAAAATCGCAATGTATATTTAAACTTATATTGATATGGAATGTTTCTGATGGGCACTGTCAAAGGAAAAAGTAGTTCACAAAAGTATATTTTAAACAATTCAATATTTAATCTAAAAATTTTTTAAAATTGTATAAGCACACACATACACACACATATAGATGTCCACAGATATGTTTACTACTTTCCACATGTGAATGTACATATAATAGAAATTCATGTACACAAAGAGCATACCATTTTAACAGGAATATAAAACAATCAAATTTACTTTGGAAGGAAAACAGGATTCTCCTTGACTCCTACCAAAACAAAGGCACCCTAGGTAAAAATTCATGATTTCTTGTTGACAGACTATGCTTTTAAATCCAGTATATTCTGGGTAGTAAAATTATTATTAAAAACAAAAATCAAAAAATGCTTCTGACAGAGTAGGCTACCCAACTAACTGAAAATATAAGGGTAGTGGCAGTTAACATGGATTGGGGGCAATACTTTACAACCTTTCCAAGTACAAATTAAAATAATTTTCCTGATCACCAGCACCTCAGACACATAGTTATACTTTTAGTAATTGACAAATCAATTTACAGTGTTTTTTAAAAAAGAACTAAGGTTAAATCACTAATGCTTTTTAAAAAAAAATCATTAATGCTTTTGTATAAATATGTATCTTAGTAGTTGTAACAGTCTGTACATTTGAAAAACAGTAGTGCACAGAGATGTTTGTCTACTCTACACATAATGCTGTGTGTGCAGATGGACTCAATTTAGTGGTTATTAGTGTTAATGAGAATAATTATAAAAGGAATAAATTAGGGTTTTTTTTTTTTTTAGGAATAAATTAGATTTTCAAAGTATGTGATCCAAGAATGAGTGTTTTCACACTTAAGAAACTGTAAATGATTCTCTTTGCCTTTCTTAAAAAACTAAGACAAAAACAAATAAAACAGAGTAACTTTCTACATATGGAGAGCATAAGGACACATACCTGTCTGACATTCCTTGTGTTGTGTATGTGGTTTGCAAGAGGTGGCCTTGGTCTGTGTGACAGGCTTGCACAATACTGCTTTGTTTTTTAAAAGCCTGGAAGACTGGGAAGGTAGAAGTTTCATGGCATCTGTCTGCATGCTTCCCTAGTTAAAAACAAATTCAGAGACCAAAAAGAGATTTTTTCTTGGTACCTTAGCACTGACGGTAACTGTATCAATAGAAAGGTGGCACAGAGCAAAAGAAATATAATTCCTCTGAAAGAGCAGTTGCAATGAAGGATTTTTGGAAAATATACACTCATTCCTAATTCTTCAAATCAGTATCTGTTCCATTTATTAATTTAAAAAAATACTCTGCCTACAGTAAAAGGACAATCAAAACAGTGAAAACAATCTTTGCTGATTATGACAACTGACTACTCAGAAAAATTAGATCCAATCTCAAACCATATACAAAAATATATTACATAATGATTAAAGACCTCAACATTAAAAAAAAAAATAGAGATTGAAAATCAGTGGCTAGGGGCACCTGGCTGGCTCAGTCAGCAGAGCATGTGACTCTTGATCTTGGGATTGTGAGTTCAAGCCCCACACTGGGAGGAGAGATTACTTAAAAATTTTTTTAAATCTTAAAAATAAATCAAATCAGAGGTGCCTGGGTGGCTCAGTTGTTAAGCATCTGCCTTCTGCTCAGGTCATGATCCTGGAGTCCTGGGATGGATCAGCCCAGCATTGGCCCTGCTCAGCGCGAAGCCTGCTTCTCCCTCTCTCACTCCTCCTGCGTGTGTTCCCTCTCTAACTGTGTTTCTCTCTGTCAAATAAATAAATAAAATTTTTTAAAAAATTAATCAATCAGTAAATCAAATCACTGGAGAACTTTCAAATGACCAGAACAAGGAGGAAGTATTCTTTTAAAGACTTTTTTTTTTTTTTAAGTATTCTCTACACCCAACATGGGCTCAAACCTACAATCCCAGGTCAAGAGTTGTATGCTCTACAGACCAGCCAGCCAGGCACCCCAAGGAGAAGGTATTCTTAAACAAAACACAAAAGAGTTAAAAACAAAATAGACAAGACTAATACATTTGACTACCTTGATTTTTTTTTTTGCAAATAAAGGTCTTTATAAAACAAAGTTGAAGGATAAGCAAGAGAGTTGGAGAATATACTAAAAATATGTTTTCCATTCAATAAATATTTACAGAATGTTTACTGTAAACAGGCACTGTCCTAAACCCTGGGAATACAGCAAAAAACAAAGCAAAATCCTGCTTTTATGGGATTTACATTCTGTAGGGAGACACAGAAGATAAACAAATGAAGCAAATACACAATGTATAATTCCAGGTAGTGATAAGTGCTATGAAAGAAAGAAAGCAAGCAGGATAAGGGCATGGAGAGTGATGGTGTGGAGGAGAGTTATTTTTGGAATACACATTTGAGCAAAGATCTTCTGAATACTCAAAAGAGCAAACCATGCAAAGGCCAAACCATGTAAGGCAGGGACTCTAGGCAGTGGGAATATAGATGCAGAAACCCTCAAGTGGGAAAGAGTTTGGCAGGAAGAGAGACAAGAATAAGGCTGAAATAAAGTAAGCAGGGACTAGAATGAAATTTGGCAGAACCCAAATTGTATAGGTCTTAGTTTTAAAAAATAAGAAATTAGGATTGTATTTTAAATGTGATGGAAAGTCACTGCAAATTTTATTTACATTTACTTTTTTTTTTTTTTTTTAAAGATTTTACTTATTTGAGAGCAAGGGCAAAGGCAGGGGCAGAGGGAGAAGCAGACTTCTCTGCTGATCAGGGAGGCCGATGCGGGGCTCAATCTCAAGGACCCTGGGACAATGTACCTGAGCCACCCAGGCACCCCTACATTTACTTTTTAAATAGGCAATAGATGTAATAATGTTGAGTTATGTAATAATAGAAAAGGTATAAAAGCATATACATGAGGGGGTACCTGGGTGGCAAAGTTTGAGCCTCCAACTCTTGGTTTCAGCCCAGGTAGTAATCTTGGGGTCATGACATTGAGCACTGCCTTGGGCTCCATGCTCAGCACAGAATCTGCCTAAGACTCCCTCTCCCTGGGATGCTTGGGTCACTCAGTCAGTTAAGTGTCTGCCTTTGGCTCAGGTTATGATCCCAAGGTCCTGGGATTGAGTCCCACATCAGGCTCCTTGCTCTTGCTCACTCTCTGACAAATAAATAAAATCTTTTTTTTTTTTTTTTTTTTTTTGGGTCAGAGAGAGAGAAAGAGCCACAAGTAGAGGGAGAAGCAGGATCTCTGCTGAGCAGGGAGCCTGATGCAGGACTTGATCCCAGGACTCCGGGACCATGACCTAAGCCGAAAGCAGACACCTAACTGACTGAGCCACCCAGGCATCCCAAAATCTTATTTAAAAAAAAAAAGACTCCCTCTCCCTCTGCCACACCCCTCCATGTGTGCTCTCTCAGAAAAACATCTTTTTTTTTTAAGTATATACATGAAAATGAAGTTTTCCATCAGTCTATCCTCTCTCTAGACTCAACCTTGAACACAACCACTGTCCCCAGTTTCTTATACGTCCTTCTAAAGGTGGTCCCTGTAATTAAGTAAGTTTCTTCTGACTAGAAATTAGTACCATATTGTCAGGGAGGTTCTAGTACCTTGCACTATACTTATTGCAAGTTATTACAGAGGTGTATTTACATAACTTTGTACCACGATGCCCTAGCAGCAGCTTTATACACGGAATGTATAGGTAATCTGAAGAGTCTCTGCTGCTCAATAGTGAATGTGAAAAATATTTGTTATTATAAACAGTGCTATAATAAATACCCCCATATATCAATTAATTCCACATGTGCTAGTATATTTATAGAATAAGATATTATAAGTGCACTTTGGTGGGTCAGAAGATTTTAATTATGATGGTTTAGCTAAACTGCTTTCCACAGAAACATATTATATCAAATTATATGACCTTCAGCAATGTATGTGGGCCTGTTTCTCAACACTCTAGTTAATATAGTACTTTTTCTCAATAAATGAAAAACAACCTAATAGTAGTATTTTGCATGTCTAAGCATTATTAGTTTTTCCTCTTCTGTGAACTATCTATTTCTGTTTTGTGCCCTGTTTTCCTTTAGCTTTTAAAAAATTTCTATGCATATTTTTTGAATGAACACTATAACAACATGACATAAAATTCAAAGACTTAAATATTAAACAATGAAGAAACAGTAATTCCCCCTCTTAAAATTCTGCCTTGGTCTTGGTCATTCAGTTCTCCTCAGAGGCAAGCACCATTATCTATTTACTGCCTGCCTTCTAGAGCTTTCTATACATATGTACAGGCATGTGGTTTGTGCGTGTGTGTTTAAAATACAAATGACAACATGCTATACCATTTTGTCTTTTTCATTTATTATATATGAGACTGTTCTATGTACAGATATAGCTACCACATTCTTTTTAAGCACATAGTATTCTACTGTATGGATATAGCATATTTATTTTAACTACAGTCCCCAAAGAGCTGCTGCATATGCTTGTGAAGGGAACTCCACTTACCAGCCCATGTGACTAAGCATGAGCTAGGAGAGGGGTGTATTTCAGGCCCTACCCATGTAGGCCTTTTTTTCCCCCTAGTTCGCACAGTAACTCAGGATGAACTCACAGTGGCTCTGACTACTGATGAAACAATTTGGTTGTTTTCAAGCCTTTGCTACTACAAACAATGCTGCAATCATCCCTGTATATACTTCATTTCATAAATGTGTGAAATGTATCTGAAGGATAAATTCCTAAAAATGGAGTTTCTTGGTAATATGGTATTTACATTTTAAATTTTAACAAGTTTTACTAAATTGCTCTCTGTAGCAGTTTTACCAACTGCTATTGACAATATGTAAAAATGCCTTAACAGTGTCATCCATAATTTTTATCTCTGCCAATCTGATAAAACTGTAGTTCTAACTGGCATTTCTCTAATTTTGAAGTTGAATATCTCTGCATATGTTTAAGCACAATTTTTATTTCATAGTCTGTAAACTGAAGGATCATAGTTTTGCCCATTTTCCTAATGGGTGCTGGTCTTTTAATTGATTCATAGAAGCTCTTTACATATGGAAAAAAATAGCCTTTTATGACATGAATTGCAATCTTCTAATTTTTTTTCATGTCTTCTGGACTTTGAAATGTAGCTGAATTTCCCTAATAAATCTTTTATGGCTTCTGGATTATGTGACATATTTAGAAAGACTCCCCATTTCTGTATTTCAATTCTTTCCTGTATTTTTTCCTACTAATTATTTTTTTATATTTAAATATTTTCTCCATCTGGACGTCTTTTTGATGTAACTTGTAAAGTAGAAATCTAACTGTACTTTCTTCTATATGTATACTCAATTGTCATAACACTATTTACTGAATGATCTAAATCTCCTACTGATATAAATGCCATCTCTATTATTTCTAAATCTGCATTTATATTTAGGCCTATTTCTGGACTTCTTTTTTTTTTTTTAAGATTGATTTTATTTATTTATTTATTTATTTATTTATTTATTTATTTGACAGAGAAAGAGAGCACAAATAGGGTAACAGCAGGGACAGAGAGGAGGAGACTCCCCTTGGAGCAGGGAGCCTGATGTGGGGCTCGATCCCAGGATGTTCAACCAACTGAGTCACCTAGGAGCCCGTGGATTTCTTTATTGAGTTTTCTGTCAATTCATGGCTTCAGTACCAGTTGTTTTAATTACCTAGCTTTATAATTTAGAGTTTTAGGAACTAGCTCCTCCCTCTTCTTTATCCTTATTTTTCAGAATTTCATTGAAGGTTTTTAAGCAGTGGAGTGACACAATCTGATTTGCTTTAAGATCATTCTGCTAACAATATGGAGAAAAAAATGTGATGGGCAAGAATGGAAGCAGGAAGCTAGGTAGGTAGTCACTGAAATGAAGGAAAGTCTGAGGGAAAAGAAAAGTGTTCTGATTGAGACATATTATTTGAGATGGCTATTAAGCATCTAACTGTGTATGTCAACTAGGCAGTTGGATACATGAATCTGGAGATCAAACATCATGGCAAGAGAAATAAATCTGGGAATAAGCCACCATCTAGGTGGTGTTCAATACTATAGATGTATCAAGTCACTGGTCATAATGTTGATTAAGAAAAAGGACAAGTAAGCTGACCTAAAAATTAAAAAAGGTATTTCAAGAAGGAAGGGGAGATCAACTTTATCAAATGTTACTGAAAGGATGAGTAAAATGAGAACTGAAAATTGACTGTTGGATTTGCAAAATAAAGGCTGACGGCAACCTTGACAAGAGCAGTTTCAGCAGAATGGTGCAGATAAAGCCTGACTTAAGTGGGCTAAGGAAAGATAACAGGTAAGGGAATTGAGGCAAGAACTAGAGGCCGGGGGCACCTGGGTGGCTCAGTTGGTTGGGCGACTGCCTTCGGCTCAGGTCATGATCCCGGAGACCCGGGATCGAGTCCCACATTGGTCTCCCTGCTCGGCGGGAAGCCTGCTTCTCCCTCTCTCACTCCCCCTGCTAGTGTTCCCTCTCTACCTGTGTTTTCCTCTGTCAAATAAATAAAGTCTTAAAAAAAAAAAAAAAAGAACTAGAAGCCATCCTTAAAGGAGTTTTTCTAAAATGGAGAGCAGAGAAATAGGACAATAGCTAAAGACAATGCTATTAAAGAATTTTTTTATAGATATTAAGTATGACTGCATGTTTTTGTATCAGTAAAAATGAGTGGAAAGAAGCAGGAGCAAATCCAGAGTATATAAATAAATTCTATAAATCAATAAGGAAGGGAGGCTGGGTGGCTCAGTTGGCTATACAACTGCCTTCAGCTCAGGTCATGGTCCTGGAGTCCCTGGATCGAGTCCCGCATAGGACTCCCTGCTTGGTGAGGAGTCTGCTTCTTCCTCTGACCCTCTCCCTTCTCATGCTCTCTCTTTCTCATTCTCTCTCTCTCAAATAAATAAAATCTTTTTTAAAAAATCAATAAGGAAAAAAAATCAACACAAAAATGTGGAAAGTAACAGGAAATTCAAAGAAAATTCAAACATTCAAAAACTTCAAAATATAAGCAAAGATGCTAGTAATTAGTGACCTCCAAAGTAAGACAGTAGGATATTACTAAACTGATTGAAAAAAAAAAAGGTTAAATCTGACAACATTAAATGATAGTGAGGCTGTGGGAGATGAGTACAGTCATAAACTGCTGGTGGGAAAAAACTGAAATAGCCATTTTAAAAACTAAAAAGGTAAATACTCTTTGACTCCAAAATTCCAGTCTTTCATAGCTACACTAGACAAATGACTGTACATATGCACATGGACACATATGCAAAGATATTCATTCTAGCACAGACTTTATAGGTTAAAAACTGGAAGCCACCTAATGTTCATCATCAATGGATAAATAAAATGTGTTACTTTCATAAAATACTATATAGCACTCAATAAACTAATAAGCAAATTCAGTAAAGTAACAGGATACAAAATTAACATACAGAAATCTGTTGCATTTCTATACACTAATAATGAGCTATTAGAGAAAATTTTTAAAAATCACAATTATAACTGCATCAAAAAGAATAAAATAACTAGGAATAAATTAACCAAAGAGATAAAAGATCCACACCCTGAAAACTATAAGACACTGATGAAAGAAACTGAAGAAGATACAAATAAATGGAAAGCTATACCATGCTCATGGACTGGAAGAATTAATGTTGTTAAAACACCCATACTATCCAAAGCAATCTAAAGATTCAATGCAATTTCCATCAAAATACCAACAACATTTCTCACAGAACTAGAACAAAGAATCCTAAAATTCATATGAAACCACAAAGTTCTCGACTAGCCAAAGCAATCTTGAGAAAGAAGAACAAAGCTGAAGGTATCACACTCCCTGATTTCAAACTATACTGCAAAGCTATAGTAACCAAAATAATATGGTACTGGCATGAAAACAGACACACAGATTAAATGGAAGAGAATAGAGAACCCAGAAATAAACCTGCCCATATATGGTCAATTAATTTATGTCACAGGAGAGAAGAATACATAGTGGATAGAAGAAAATGTCTTCAATAAATGGTGTTGAGGAAAACCCAACAACTACATGCAAAAGAATGAAACTAGGGATGCATGAGTGGCTCAGTTGGTTAAGCATCTGTCTCTTGACCTCAGCTCAGGTCTTAATCTCAGGGTTGCGAGTTCAAGCCCCACATCAGGCTCCATGCTAGGTGAGGAGCCTACTTCAAAAAAAAGGAAAAAATGAAATCAGACCACTATCTTACACCACATAGAAAAACAAATATGAAATTGATTAAAGACTTGAATGTAAGAGCTGAAACCATAAAACTCCTAGAAGAAAACATAGTAAGTTAGCTACTTTAAAAGATTTTTATTTATTTATTTGAGAGAGAGAAAGAATGAGCAGAGAGAGGAAGGGGAGAGAGAGATCTCTCAAGTGGACTCCTCACTTAGCATGGAACCCAACAGAGGGCTCAATCTCACGACCCTGAGATTGCAACCTGAGCCAAAATCAAGAGCTGGAGACTCAACCGACTGAGCCACCCAGGCACCCCAGGAAGTCAGCTATTTGACATCAACATTAGCAACATTTTTTTGGCAAGAGCAACAAAAGCTAAAATAAACAGAATTATATCAAACAAAAAAGCTCCTACACCGAGAAGGAAATGATCAACAAAATGGAAAGACAATCTACTGAAAGGGAGAAAATATTTGCAAATCATGCATCTGATAAGGGATTAATATCCAAAACATATGAAGAACTTACACAACTTAATATAAAAAAAATGAACCACCCAATTACAAAATGGGCAGAGGACTTAAATGAGCATTTTTTCATAAAAAGACATACAGATGGCCAACGGACACATGAAAAGACGATCAACATCACTCATCAGGGAAAGACAAATAATCAAAACCACAATGATTTATCATCTCAAACCTGTCAGATTAGATATTATATAAAAGAAAAAAACTACAAGTGTCGGCAAGGATGTAAGAAAAAAACCTTCCTGCGCTGTTGGTAAAAATGTATATTGGTGGGGCGCCTGGGTGGCTCAGTTGGTTAAGCGACTGCCTTCGGCTCAGGTCATGATCCCGGAGACCGGGGATCAAGCCCCACGTCGGGCTCCCTGCTCGGCAGGAAGCCTGCTTCTCCCTCTCTCACTCCCCCTGCTTGTATTCCCTCTCTGGCTGTGTTTCTCTCTGTCAAATAAATAAAAAATCTTAAAAAAAAAATGTATATTGGTGTAGCCACTGTGGAAAATGATACAGAGTTTCCTCAAAAAATTAAAAATAGAACTACCATATGATCCAACAATTCCACTTCTGGGAATTTACCCAAAGAAAACCAAAACACCAAGTTAAGAGTTACATGCACCCCAAAACACCAAGTTAAGAGTTACATGCACCCCAAAGTTCATTGTAGCATTATTTACAATAGCCAAGATATGGAAGCAACCTAAGTATTCATTGGTAGATGGACGGATAAAGATGTGAAATACACACACACACACACACACACACACACAGAAGAATATAACTCAGCCATAACAGAGAATGAAATATCGCCATTTGCAACAACACAGAAGAACCTAGAGGGTATTACGCAAAGTGAAATAAGTCAGAGAAAGACAAATAAGTGAAATAAGTCAAACAGAGAAAGATAATACCATAGGATTTCTTTCACTTGTATGTAGAATCTAAAAAGCAAAATAGAAACAGACTCATAGATAAAGAAAACTGTTGGTTATCAGAGACAGGGTAAGGTTGGGGGGGCACAGGCAAAACAGGTGAAGGGGATTAAGAAGTATAAACTCCCAGTTATAAATAAGCCATGGGGATGTAATATACAACACAGGAAATGTAATAATACTGTAATAACTCTGTATGGTGATAGAGAGTAACTAGACTTATTGTGGGAATCATTTTGTAATGTAAAAGTGTCAAATCACTATAATGTACTGATATACTCCTGAAACTAATGGATACCACACATCAATTAAATTAAAGAAAAAAACTTAGGGGCGCCTGGGTGGCTCAGTCAGTTGAACTTCTGACTCTTGATTTGGACTCGGGTCAAGATCTCGGGGTCATGGAATCGCTCTGGGGGTGGGGGGGGATCTGCTTGAGATTCTCTCTCTCCCTCTCCCTCTGTGCTCCCCTGCTGTGCTCTTGGCTTTCTCTCTCTAAAATAAATAAATCTTTAAAAAAGAAACTTGCATTTTAAAAGAAAAAAAGAAGAGGATAAAAACTAAGCAAGTAAGACCAATCTAACAATGGTTCACTCTCAATGGTGAGAATACAGTAGAGCAGGAATTGGCAAAGCATGGAGTGGACCAAGTCCAGCCCACCACCTGTTTCTGTAAATACAGTTTTATTGAAATACAGCCACTCACTCATTTATGGATTGCCTATGGCTACTTCTGCACTAAAATAGCAGAGATGAGGAGTTGCGACTAAAGTCCCACAGAAACAAAGAAAAAGATTCTAAAACTGTTAGGTTTTTAAACATTGTAAGAGTACTACATTATTTATTACTATATTTGCTATAGACAAAACTAAAAATATTGATCAGAGCTATTCTATAACACAGTGTAAATGACTGGTGAATTATAGAGGCATTCTACATAGGGAAAAGAATATATAGGACAGTCATATTTAATATGAGAGATGTATTCCTGAAAACCCTGAATAATTCAAAACTAACTGTCCATACATACAGAGGAGCAATGCGTTCTCAGAATATGTAAATCTACATCCAATATAGAATGCTTTTTTTTTTAAGATTTCATTTTTTTATTTGAGAGAGAGAGAATACATGAGCGGTGGGGAGGGGCAGAGGAAGAGGGACAGACTCCCTGGCCAAGCAAGGAGCCCCACAAGGGGCTTGATCCCAGGACCCTGAGATCATGACCTGAGCTGAAGGCAGACACTTTTTTTTTTAATTTTGAAGAGTTTTATTTATTTGTCAGAGAAGAGAGTGCACACAAACGGGGAGTGGCACGCAGAGGGAGAGACTGGCTCCCCACTGAGCAAGGAGCTGAATGTAGAACTCGAACCCAGGACCCCAGGATCATGATCTGAGCCGTAAGGCAGTGGCTTAACTGACTGAACCACCCAGGCGCCCCTACAGAACAGTTTTATAATACATACTACATACTACATATATATGACGTATGTACAGTATAGTATGTATATATATAGTATTATGTATGTATATATATAGTATGTATATATTAAGTTTTATAATAACACACTACATATGTAGTATGTATTATAAGCATAGTACATTAGTATAGTATAAAATGTAGTATATTAATACCTTAATTATATAGTTATATGGTTAATAGACCGTTACTAACAGAATTATTAATTCTGTAACAGCAACTTATTGATCATGTAATTTTAAAATATAATATAATGTATAATACATAATATATTAAATATAAAGTCAATTTAATGGTATTTCATTAACTAATGTAGTTTCTGCCTGAAAATAATTAATTATCACTATCATCTTCCAACAACACAAGTAAGGAGAGAGTTAAAAAATATCAAATTAGGAGAAGCTCTCTCTCCAAATCACAGGGAAGGCTAATCTGAGTCCTTGAAAGACTTCTGCTAATGAATGGATCTCATGTGGCTGGTTTTTTTCTCTCATTTTTTTTTCACTTTTTTTTTTTCACTTAAGATTTCTTGATATGCAGACACACGGTCCATTTTTCACCTTGCCACCATGAAACAGCAATCCACATTTGGATCATTTCCTTTAATATTAGCAATTGTTGCTGGAATATGGTCAAAAGCATATGCTAGTTACTTCACTGTTGGCTGTTGTGCTGAAGGCCCAAGCTAATGGCTGGGGACCTGTTTTTCTAATTCTGGCAAGTTTTCCTGTATTAATCCATGGAGAACAATCCAAGCAAAATGTCAACATCCCTTTTACCAACCTTGTACAAATTCACCTTCTTCACCACTTTCACAGATTCTTTATTAGGTGTGAGAGTGTCTTCCAAGCTAAAGCCGCTTTAGATTATGGTAAAGCTGAAATGTTTTTGATAGATTCCATTAGCAAATATAGCTTGCCTGATCATTTTTTTTATTCTTAAAACCTTGGTAGGCTTTAAAAATTGTAAAGCCAGCTATGACTTGTAAACTTTTTGTCTCACTTTCAATTCCTTTCATTTCAAATCATCAAAAACACTTCAGACCTTAACACAGGCGATGGCCTGGCCTTAGAGACACATTATGGCAGCACTGATCTTGCAGCTGTGTTGTCAGCATTTTTTCCCACTTATTCCATTATTTTTGCCTGGTTATAAGATATTTTGATGCAAACTAAATGATGTGCCTTCTTTAATGATGCTTTTGGGGTTTTTTTGAGCATTATCTCTAATATTCTGCAGGTTTCACTCTCCTAAATGAACAGCAAGGGGGTTCACAGCCGAGGCCTGGTCTTCATCACAGACTTTTAGAACATCTAATTTCTGTTCCAAAGATACTAAATTTGGGGCACGCTTTTTAGCACTAGCACCACTACTTATTATATTTGAATGACAATATTATATGACATATAAAAATATTAACTGTACCAAACGCAAATGTTAAGAGTACAGCCAAAAACAGTCACCAAAAACCTTAACCCAAGATCTGATACATTAGGTTCATATGATACTGATAAAGGATGATGGGAATTTTGTTTCCTGCTAAAACAAGACATAGACAACAATGACATAGTTTGCAATCCTTTCAGCCTGCCAGATTTGAGATTATGCATTTCTTCAAAATATTTTTTTTAATTTTGGAAAGTTTCACAATATTTCAAATTTGAGACATAAAAGTGGCAATTTATTTTTTTTAAAGTGGCAATTTAACTGTATTTTTACTTTGCACTATTTTCTGTCTCACATAATTTGAAGACGCATAAAATTACACTGAACTTTTTCAAGAGACTTTCTTCCTACCTCCCTCCCTTCCTTCTTCCTTCCTTCCTTCCTTCTTTCCTTCCTTCATCCATCCATTCCTTCCTCCCTTCCTTCCTTCATCCCTTCCTTCTTCCTTCCTTCCTTCCTTCATCCATCCATCCTTCCTCCCTTCCTTCTTCCTTCCTTCCTTAAGTAGGCCCCACACCCAGCATGGAGCCCAACATGGTCTTTGAACCCTGAGATCAAGACCTGAGCAGAAATCAAAAGTCAGACACTTTAACTGACTGAGTCACCCAGGTGCCCCAGAAGAGACTTTCTAGTCTTAAAGAAAAATAATGTAGTAAAAGAGAAAAATAAGCAACCAGATGGAATTAACAAATATTTAAAGAAATTAAGGAGCCAGAACACAATGAAATGAATTAGAAACACATTCTTATTAATGATGTAACTTTAAGATCCCAAAACAATATTAGTACATAATAGATTAGACTTTTTTTAAATAGGTCACAAATAATATTCAGGTATGTATTAGAATGCTACATCCAAAATGAAAATAAACACAAGTGGCATTATGAGGAAAAATACTGACAGTAAAACTTACATCTTCAATGATCTTTGGTGTCCCTTTAGTAACTGCACCTGTTTAAATTAAAATATACATTATCCCCAGAATATACAGATGTAAACCCTGAGACCAAGAAATTACTTCCCTCTTGCTAAGGTGGGCCACAGTCTAGTCCAGAATTTCACAAAAAATGGTCCAAGGACAGTGGGCATCAATATCACCTAGGATGTGGTAAAGGAAAGATTCTTGGACCTCAATCTCATCCAGATGTACAGCAAGTACATTAAAATCACTTAGGTTCTTAAAAAAATTAACTATACGTGCCATTTCCTTCCCTACCCAGGCCAACCTACTTGCTACGCACTTCCCTCTGAGAAAAAAGGGGCACATTTCCTTATATAAATATAAACGTGAATATTAGCAACAAGAGCTACTTAGACTAGACTGCATTCACTCTACAGTCTAACCAAATGCCTTTATATCAGGTCATACCTTTTAAAGCACTGTTAGTGCTCCCTGTAGGCTGGAGAGGAGGTATTTTTGCCAATGACACCACACTGGTTATAATGGGTGTTGTATTTTTCCTTGCAGAAGGGAGATCCACTGAAGCAGTCTGCGCCTTATAAATATTTACTGATTAAAATAAAAAGGTAAGACCTAGTATAAACAAAAGGGTTACACGCACAAAAACAGAAACAAAAACAAAAACAAAAACCCTGTTTAACAACTAAGTTTTCAAGAAACAGTACAAATATCTAACTCTGTATAAAGGGTGATTCTGGTCAGATGAACATTCATTAGGCCTTATAGACAGGCTGATTCTCTAAAATTATAAACTTCAAATGCTACTTAACAGGTAAAAATAAAGTACTAGCTTCAGAATCAACTGGCCTTTTCTACTAGTGAGTTATTAAAACTCCTCCACCTAAGCTTGCTTCCAATAAAAATTTAACATGGTAAGTTTTACAAATAAGTTGGTGAGGCACCTGTTCATCCACTATTTTTTTTTCCCAACCCATACTATAAAATGAAAATTCTACCACTGACCTGACTGGTCTTAGGGAATGGATCATAATATAAAAGACTGGAACATGGCATATGTGATTAAGGTGATGATCAGTGAGACTGCAAAGGTAGACAAAGGCCAGACTGTAAGGACAAAGCGCATGGATTCTGTGAATTCAACAGCACTCCAGGCTTTGATCAGAGAGCATAATGCCAAATGGTTGGTTTTTGTTTTTTTTTTAAGATTTTATTTATTTATTTGACAGAGAGAAACACAGCTAGAGAGGGAACACAAGCAGGGGGAGTGAGAGAGGGAGAAGCAGGCTTCCTGCCAAGCAGGGAGCCCAATGCGGGGCTCAATCCCAGGACTCCAGGATCATGACCTGAGCCAAAGGCAGACACTTAACAACTGTGCTACCCAGGCGTCCCAATACCAAATGTTTTGAACCTAAATCAGAGAAGTAGTACTGCAAGGAGCTACTTGCCACAAATCTATCTATTCATCTGGCTATTTTGACCATATTAGCTGTCCTACTTGCAAAATTAATTTATTCTTAGCCAAAAAAAAAAAAATTGCTACCTATGAGGAACTGGTCTACTTTATTTTTTCTAATGTAATTAATGTGTTGGTTCCCTTTTCCTTGGCTACAGGCAAGCTCTGGATCAAATCGTATGCCAGTTACAGAAACTATATTAACATACTCATAGCCTCTCTGTTTGCGCTGATTTTCTATTTTTTTTCTAGTTTGTTAACTGAATAACATATATCTCTTATGTATAGATAAATTCAACCAAAAGTAATCAAATCTAACTTTCCTATAAAATTAGTGCTTATTATAACATTTACTGATTCCTTGGTATGTTTGATTATGATAGCAAAACCCAAAAGGATTAACTTTCCCTGAGGAGCAATCTAAGAATTCTTACAGGAAAATTTAAGGAAATCCAGGCTATTTAAACCCAGTAAAATTTTATTTTTATTATATTATTTACAACTGTCTGTGCTAATAGTATATCGTAACGCTGACATAAAGATCCTGTTAGCCAAATTTACCTTTATTTTGTGAAAGAGGATCATTTATAATTTGCCGATGACAAAACTCCAAGACACAAAACAAGTTACAGAAATGCTTGATGTTTCCTCGCCATTTTATGGACTCACTTAGCTTACCCTGTCGTTTACAGCCATCGCACTTGGCCATCTGAGGAAGAAATATAAGAAAGGATAGGCTTAAAACCACAAAATAATGAAAAGATAACATTAATCATAAAACTATGAAAATAGGATGTCTAAGTCAGGTGAGATACCAAAATATAAGGTTAAAATAATGTGGTTAAAAATAGATATACTTATTTATTTCCACATAGGTACCCTCAATATATAGAATATAAAAATTGATCTTCCATTTTCTAAATTATTGATGAAGGAATCTAGAGATAGGTCCTACTTTCAAGAGGTTAAGCAGCAGCATAATGTAGTAGAAAAAGAATATGGATTTTGGAATTGTAAAGACACTGATTCATTCAAAAATACTTAATTAGGTGTCCTTTGTCTTGAGCACTGAGATAGTTTCCTGGTCATATAGTTATGATAAAGATATACTTCTCCACCAAGATTATATTTTAGGGGGTAGGTAGACCAAAAAACCAGATGGTTTCACTTGAGCGTTACAGGTGCTGTCCAGCTATCACCTACCAGCTTCTTGAAGTTTACATTACTTATCCTCCTTGGATCTTGCTCTTTTTCCTTATTTATAAACTACTAGTAATATACCTACCTCTAAGGATCATGGTGAGGATTAAATAACACTTACGAAGCATTGGGTGTGTATTAGTGGGTCAATTAATTGTAGCTTTCATAGCCTTTCAAAAAATAATTTTTTAAAAGATAGTGGGTAAGGAGGTCAGTCATAGTCATTTGACCTATTATGTGAGAACAAGTTTGCCTTCTAATTCACCACAGTAACCTTCTGAATGAGAGAGCCACTTAGTGCAACATAACTACATGAGGTTCTGATCAAAAAAAATATTATAACTAAGGTCAATATGCCTCAAGAGAAAGCAAAATATAAAAATAAAAGGAACATATGTTCAAACAACAACAAAGTCTCCAGAAACCCTATGCCCCTTATCCCCAAAATTTCACACTTATAGTCAGTTGAATTTTGCTTCAGGAACCCATAATTTATTTTACCTCAATAAATTTTACATCATATGATCCAAACACATGATCCAAACATATTTTAAGAAATTAATTTGTACTAACTTCAAAAAGCCAGAAAGGTATGTCACATTTACCTGATAAAACAAAACTGTAAATTTGGACATGCAATCTTCACAGCAAAACTCTTCTAACTTGCCCTCCAATCGATTTTCTACCAAATTAGGGGATGTCTGGGAGCAATAACTACACATCTTACAGTAATTTCCCCATCGCTCTCCAAAGTCACGGGCAGACAGGAATTTGCAAACTGAGAACCAGAAGAGATGAAAGGAAGAAACATCAGACTTACATCAATCTGAAGGAGATAAAGTTTCCACAGTCTCAGGTACGAGCTAAGTTAATTTCTACATACTTGACACAATTATCTAGAATAGGAGCAAGGATAGTCTCTATATTCACAAAACAAACTCATATCACGTTTTAAATATACTCTAAATATTAGGTCATCTATATTCAGAAACATCCGAGATACAAAAGTTTCTTAAGCTGAGAAGCAGTAATTGCTTAAGTACCCACTTTGCAAGTATGTGCAAGAACAGAAAGATCTCTCAAGTCATTGCTAAACTTATGAAGAGATTTTTTACGCTCTATACTAATATTATTGACCTAATCATATTTCAAAAGTGAGTTTTAAAGCAACTTATTTAAGATTACTATAATTTAAAACATCACCACAAGCCAATCATGATCCCAAATTACGATATTTAAATTTTTTTTCAGGGCGCATGGGTGGCAGTGGGTTGAACATCCAACTCTTGGTTTCGGCTCAGGTCGTGATCTCAAGGTCATGGGATCTAGCCACTTCAGGCTTTGTGCCCAGCATGCAGTCTGCTTAAGACTCTCTTTTCCTCTGCCCCTCCCTGCCAAGTGCTTTCTCTAAAATAAATAAATCTTAAAAAAATTTTTTTTCAAGTTTTTCTTTATTGAGATTATTGTTAACATTTAGAAGTACAGACTTTAAAGTGACTTAAGTATTAAAAAAAAAAAGTGAATTAAGCATCAACTCAAGAATTAAGCCTCAAATTATATCTCATAAAACAAATGATAGATTAATGGTCCAACTCAGCACAAATTACTTTATAACAACAACATGCTCTGTGGATAAAACGAACCGCCTGATGCATCTGGGTGGCTCAGTCGGTTAACCGGTTGCCTCATGATCCCAGGGTCCTGGGACTGAGCCCCACACTGGGCTCCCTGCTCAGGAGGGAGCCTGCTGTCCATCTCCCACTTCGCCGCTTGTGTTCCCTCTCTCTCTCTCTCTTTCTGTCAAATAAATAAAATCTTAAAGGAAAAAAAAAGAGAGCCTGAACTCCTTGCTTTCTTTACCTTCACTACAGAACGGCTTATCAACCCCTGAGAATCGGACAGTCTCCTTTATGATTTTCTGCAGTTTACAGTAGTCACACATTGCCATAACTTTATTTTTCTTTTTGTATTCATCAGAGCAAGTCTTGCCACAAAACAGAAACATTTTACCCTGCAGAGAGAAAAAAACAAACAACAGTCATTAAGACCTAATTAAACAGTTGCTTCATCTTTAAGAAATCATCCTCCTTCACACTTCAAAGCAAATTAAGTGACTGTCAAAGATGAAAAGACAAATGCTTCTGATGGATACATTTATATTCCATCCCTTTCATGATTTCTCTTTACCTTGTAGAAAAGGAGTTCTGGTTTTGTGGCAAACAGATGACTACAGTGTTGACACTTAAGTTTAACAAGTGTCCGAGCTACAGCATCTTGCTGGGATGGGGCAGCAACCGGCTGGAAACTGGCTGTGCCAGAGGCAGAGCTGCTGATGGAGCCACTGGGACCGGAACCGGAACCGGAAGAGGTGTTACCTCCTGCAGCTGACACTGCTGGCCCAGAGGGTGGGCTTACAATCACTTGGTCCTGAGAAGAGGGCACCGCTGAAGAGTTTGTTCCTTTGGGTTTGTTAAATACATTCTAAAAGAACACAAATAAGGCATAATTTTAGCGACTGAGAAGTAACGTGAGTTGGGTGACTTTCATCTTCTCATTTTAATAAATTAATGCCCCCACAAATATTTCTGACAGAAAGAGTTTAAATGGCATACTTCCAGAATAAAAGGACTGAGAAATGCAACACTGTCAGTTTAAGGACTGGAATCTGGGTTTCCCAAATACCTCTAACACAGGGCTCTAATAAATTAAAGCAGACCCCTTCTTTCCCCCAAAATACCCCTCCTACTCACACTCCCATCACCACCCAGCCTCTGATGTCCATGAAGAGCATGGTGACCACCAGTGGTCTCTTTTGCCCTGGTCCAGAGACACAGGGACACTCTACTTTCTCTATCTCAGACAGTGAGGAATAAATGGGACAAATGAATGGAGGCTTACAATTTCATGCCAGGAGTCATCACATATTTGGCCCAAGATGAGAGGAAGGGACACATGAGCACCTATCTGAATCATATCTTAGTTTCCATCCTTTTGAAACGGAGAACCAAGGTCAAAAGTGGGAGGAAGGGTAGTTTAGGTAAGGACCCTGAATAAGGAAGACAGCACTGAGGCTCAATAATTGGCTGAGACATTTTGCAGAAATGACTTCGAGGACCAGAGTTGAACAGATTTTTTTTTCTAACTTACATTTAATCTTTTATAAATACAGATCTTCAGCAGTTATCACATTGCCATGGAGCAATGCCTAAGAGAACCTCCGGGGTAAAATACTACCTTAGATCATACCTGAAAAGCCACCACACAACTGGAGCTGCAGAAGCTGTATATAGTTCCATTGGACATGGCTAGGTGATACTGAGGGATTGCTGAGGTTTTACAACTGTGGCATGAAACCTGGACACCTTGGTAACAAAAAATAAAAACCAATGAATAAGCTACATGATGAACAAATGGTCCAAAGTGTATTAGAAGGATTAAAAAAAATACTCAGTAATATACAAAACCCAAATCAAGGAACTTTACAATAATCTGTGATAACTGCAACTAATCACAGTGAAGTCCTACTCACACAAAATTTGGAACTTACAAGTGTTTTTCCCCCCTGGTATTTCTTTTCATACAGAAACTATAAAATAAATACCTCAACCAAGAAAATTAGTTAAGAACTATTTTCAATAAAAAATGAATTCTCTGAAGCCTCATTCTAGATGGAAATGGGCACATTTGATTCATGGTGTCCAGAAATTGTTAATGTGGCTACACCGAGATACAGGTCATGCTTCCATCATAGCAAGTTTATTGCTGTGGTGACAATGAGGCCTGTAACATTTTCTGTTAGCCTCATGGAGTGGAAGAAACAAGACTTCAACATCAGAAAGGAAGAATTTTAGATTTGCCAAAATAGCAATCAAATTGCTATACTTCTACAATTTGACTTCTAGGGCCCTGAAGTAAAGACACTGGATCCCAAAGATTACAGGTGGGGAGTTTTTGAAGTATGTCCATATTCAAGTGGAGATCCAAGAAGCTCAACAGAAAGAACTCTGGACTGACAGTGACAACTGTGAATCAAACCAAGTTCTTTCTGAAAGGGCTCCTTTGGAGGAACTATGGTGATTGGCAGCAGAAGAAATCACATGTAAAAATTCCTTAAATAAAAATTTATTGACTTTTTTTTTTTTAAAGCAGAATAGTTCTTTTTTTTTTTTTTTTTAAGATTTTATTTATTTACTTGACATAGAGAAACACAGTGAGAGAGGGAACACAAGCAGGCGAAGTGAGAGAGGGAGAAGCAGTCTTCCCGCCGAGCAGGGAGCCCGATGTGGGGCTCGATCCCAGGTCTCCGGGATCCTGACCTGAGCCGAAGGCGGTTGCTTAACCAACTGAGCCACCCAGGCGCCCCAAAAATTTATTGACTTTAAAAAATAAAATGAGTTCTCTGAAACTAAATCTTGAGTCTCAATTTAACCATATAGATAAATCTGGTTTGTAACAAAATGAAAGAAAAGCAGCTATACTGTTCTTCAGTAGTTACCAAATCTATAAATTTGTCAAATTTAAACATTACCTGAAGAAATAACTGTCTTAACTCTGTAAGCAGATAAGCAATTAATAGAGCAGAAAAGCTCAGTTTTTCCTGAGTCATTGGTAGTCTCGATCATTTCAGCTGAGGGCCTCAATGATTTCCCCAAGGCATATGGAGGAGTTTGAGCTGAATTCTATCAAGAAAATAAAATAACATTTAGATACCGAGCACAAACATACAAGCTGTTTAAGAAAAAAGAAAAGCTACCTACAATGGCTGCCTTTGGCTGAAATATTTGAACATGACTATGAGGCCACTCTATAGATTTTTCTCGAAGTTGGGATGTGGGAAAAATAAGTTCTTTCAGACAATAATAAAATGTAAACTGAAGAAAATTAGTAACTGCTCATGTATATTAACAAAACACATTAAAAGTAATGAGTTTGGCATTTGTAATGCACTTTTTTTAAAAAAAGATTTTATTTATTCATTTGACAGACAGAGATCACAAGTAGGCAGAAAGGCAGGCAGAGAGAGAGGAGAAAGCAGGCTCCCTGCAGAGCAGAGAGCCCGATGTGGGTCTCAATCTCCAGGACCCCGAGATCATGACCTGAGCTAAAGGCAGATGCTTAAATCCACTGAGCCACTCAGGCGCCCTGTAATGCACTTTTCTCATTAAAAATAATCAAGGATGACCAGGTAATCCATGAACCAAAGGGCCATCCTCAGCAGATCGTGGACATCAATCTAGAAGATCATCTACCACCTTTGAGGTTACTTAACCAGTAAGGCTCTTTAGCAGGAGGAAACGACATGATTTCAATGTATATTAGGAGATCTTACAGAATTACCTTGTTTTTCAAGCTGAGTTCACAATAAAATCTGCCTCTAACTTTACCCATGTTTTAAAAAACAACGATGGCTACCATCTATATAAATTACTATTATTACTTATTCAGCGTTCCCTATGAGCTACACCCTATTCTAAATAACTTACGTACTATAACATAGAATCTTTTCAACAATATAGTGAGATACTTTAAGAAATTATATTTTTTTAAAAGATTAAATTAATTTTAATTCAATTAACAAATAAACAGAAAAGTAGGAGATGAAACATTTCATCTCACTCCAAAGTCCCAGACTAACCATTACACTATACTATCAGTGACACAACATAAAGTCTCTCAATAAGAAGTTATATGGGGTAGGTATTTACCCCACAGACACAAATGTTGTGATCCAAAGGGGCACCGGCACCCCAATGTTTATAGCAGCAATGTCCACAATAGCCAAACTACGGAAAGAGCTCAGATGCCATCTACAGATGAATAGATAAAGAAGATGTGGTGTTACTGGATATAGGTCTATTCAGATCGTCAATGTCTTCCTGTTTCAGTCTTGGGAGCTTATAGGTTTCTAGGAATGTATCCATCTCTTCTAGATTGTTAAACATATTGGCATATAGTTGTTGATAGTAATTTTTGATGATTGTTTCTATTTCCTTGGTGTTAGTTGTGATCTCTCCCCTTTCATTCATGATTTTGTT